>PVKM010009315.1:6879-37174 GCA_004027735.1 Carollia perspicillata | reverse complement strand
GTTCAAGTACAGTTTTCTGTCTTTTACTCCCATCCCAGTCCACCCCCCCCAGTGCTCCCCACCTCCCTCCCATTTCCACCCCCCTTAGTTTTGTCCATGTGTCTTTCATACTTGTTCCTGTAATTCCCTCCCCTTTCCCCTCTGGTTACTTGGCTGACTTTTATTGATAGTCTATTGTCTACAGTAGACTAATACAACTACAACCATGTTCAACATCTCTGTTCATTGACACATTTTTCTACTTTGTATAACATATCCCCCTAATTCAAGTTTTATGCTAACCTAGGAAGAACTTGGCTCCTTGTCAATTATAGAAAGTACTATTTTATGGTATAGTTAAGAGTATTCTGACCTACATAAATATATTCAAGATTCTTGAGTTGAATACATGGGATGAGATGGCTTATTTAATTCAGCAAAATTGATTTCAGATTATAGGATGAAGAGAATATTGTTGGTCCACTGGGAACCACATGACACAAATTCAATGACAGAAAGAGCAATGGTGGTGATTAAGGGCTATTCAGGAATATAAGACGGTAATTACCCCATTGTCACTAAAATCATGTTTGTCACTGCTCCATATAGCTGTCAACAATGAGTGAATAATACCATCCTACATGCATATGCATGGAGCCTTTTTTCTATGAATCTCAACTAAGAGACACATTATTTTTATCATCATCATCTCAACTAAGAGACACATTATTTTTATCATCATCACAGTAAATTTTAAAAGAACAAGTATAATATAAAAAAATAAATAACACAATGTGCTGAGTGTAGTTGTAGAGCTATGAGGCAGCAGACAAAGGTGATTTCAAGAAACTTGGGAATTTGATGTTCTCAGTCTTGTCATCTCTGCCACAACCCCACCATCCTATTTCCTGGAATCCCACTCTTTCTCCAGCCAGTGTCTTTTTCACACCCAAGACCTAACGAGTAGAGTGTCTCATTACCACTGTAACAGCAACCTTCATAATCTAGTCCCAATATTGGTCCTCCCCTTACCAGCTCTGGCACCTTAGGAGATGAGGAATTTCCTCAAAGTTGCCATCAGAATTTAGCATTTCCACTCATATTTTTGAGATGGAATTTCACAGCCTATAGTTCCTCTTTGCTTGCGTAGGCTTTGTAGGGCATTTATAAAAATCCAAATATAGGCACAAGTTTAATAATCACAATTATTTCTCTAACAACTAAATTAGTCATTTGATTTCTTGTTATCATCTAATTTTATTATCTCCAGCTGCCACCAGTGTTAGTTTGAATATTTTTGATGAGAGCACATGACATAAATTACCATTCCCCACCTCACAGCAAGAAATTCATCCACACACACCTCAAATACATGACCACTACCAATTCATAATCTAACTTTGAGGGTCTGCTTCCTAGAGCCATACCTGCTACCAGTTACTTTATCAGAGGTCCCCAAACATATGGCTCTGTAGGAAACTTGGGCATCATTTTATAAATTATTTTGCATACAGAAATATGGGCAGGATTGAGTGAACACACCAAGGACCTGTGTAGAACACTGGGGCAATGAGAGCTGAGATCAGGTACCAACAATAAGCTTGATGTCCAGGGAAGGAGCAGTTGTTAGAATCCAAAGAGAGAGCTGCTTTCAACATATTGTCTGGTGGGTACAATGAATGAAACCAGGGTGAAAAATACCCCAAGTCAATTTTCTTACACCTTTCTTATTTCCTACCTGAAGCTCTCCTTGGTCCAGGGAAATTTAGTGAAAGCCAGAGATGAGGAGGCTCACCAACATGCACACATGGAGCAGCCTTCCACAGTTCACAACGGGACTGGCAATGCAGAAGGTACCCAAGTCATCATATGATTGATTATTCATAAAACTCTCATGTGAATGTATAGAGATGTGTAAAGCTAGCAGTATTTCAGACCAGTACCTCTTGCTCAAAAAAAATTGTGTTTCACTTTAACCAAATGTATTTTAGTATGCGCTGCAGGCAAAATCTGAAGGAACATTCTAGATGAGCTACATACGTGTCGAAAATGGATTGATGTAATCCAAGATTTCAAGCATATCTAAATAAACAATGACTAGGCTATAAGGACTGAAAGATAGAAAATATGTTTCAAATTTCTAGCAGTTTATTCAAAAACTGATATTAAATAATAGTTAAATAATAAATAATAATTTAATAAAATTTTGAAACTAGGACAAAAAGAGGAAAACATGTACTCTAACACAGATATAATTAAGTATACGGTAAATACTCTTGCAGCCTTTTCCTTTTTCCTGTGCAGAGTTTCTTTTTACTGTGACTGCAGTGCCTGATATGTTTCTTTTACAGCAATGACTGAGCTGGAGAATTAAGGAGTAGATGCTGAAGGCTATTTTCAAAGGAGATACTTCCTCAAGGGCTAATTGTACTCAAAACTCACATGATTACCTGTGTATCTACAATTACATATATATTCCATGTTATGTTGACCTTGTGAGATTTATCACAGTTCAAATACTAACTCTTATCTAGGACTATCAGTGAAATAAGAGAGAGCTTTAGCCACAGAACACAATCAATTATTTCTTAAAGGATACCTTGGAGCCAAACCCTGAAGACTATAGCCACTACAATAAACATTCACAGACTTGCCAGGGGCTCCATTCTGCTAGGTTTTTTGTCTCTGTCTTATGTTGGGGGAGAACAAGCCAGCCTGGGATCACACTGGTCCTCGGATTAAGCTCTGCTCACCAGCCTGGAAAGACTCTTTCCTGAAGGAGAGTTTCTCTTTAGAGTCTTAGATGTCCTTTCTTTCAAGAGGACCTGTTCAAAACCATCTCAATCCATCAGAAACATTCTTTCCTCCCAAGACATTCCTCTGGAAATTGGTTCACTTCTCATAGGAACAGTGGTATACCAAGTGGTATTGCCAACTTTCCAGGCCACAAATCATGCTGTTTCAACCTGGTCCAAAGCAGTGGGTGCCACAATGGCTTATGAGTCCATGAATAAAGAAAATCATTAATGCAAGTGGATAAAATCATAAAAATTTGCCCGAGAGTTATTATTCACAGCCTTAAATCCTGCTTCTTTAGGCACCTACCTCATACACAAACATGACTATATTTAATCTACTTTGCATCCTGCTTTGTTTCACTTAACAGTATATTTTAAACATTTTCAATGTTTTTACAAACTCTAATAAATTTAAATGGCTATTAATATGTAAATTACTTTTTATTTATACCTAATGATATATATATATAATACCTAACAGATATCATAGGAAATGTTGGTATAGTAATTCTACTATTGATAGTTAACTTGATCATGCTGTGGTCTCTTGACTTAAATACATTGATATGTGGAGATTTGGGAAAATTTATTTAAGAAACAAAAGGAAATCTATTTATAATAGAAGAGAAGTCACAACTTATGGGCACATATAGCCCATCTTTTAATACAGTTGAAGGTTTGTGATGTGATATGCAGTGGAAGTTGTGACATGCTCACTTGGCTGGGTTACATGATTCCAAGGTACTTACCACCAGGCCATTCCCCAGGTACTGTGATTTCTAGCTGGTCTGCCTTTTTCACTCCACCTTTAATAACTTTCTGTTTGTTTTACATACACAATTTCTAGGATTTTTAGCTGATGATATGGCAGGTATAGGAAAAATGTGTCTATTGCATCTTTATGCCACAGTATGTCCTATTATTATTTAAAGTACTTTGCATCAAGTGTCTCTATGAAGAAAGAGTAGAGTTTGGAAGAGAAAGGTAGAGAGAAAAATGAAAAGTTCTGGCCTTTCCATGTCATAGCAACACAGAAATGGACCAACTTGAATCCCTGGTTTCAAAGCCTCCTGCAAGGACTGGAAATTTCCTTCATGTCCAGCATCACAAACCTACTCATCTATCTGTTCAAGGGTTAAACACAAAGGGAGGGGAAGAGGGTAAGGAACTAAGTTAATAACTACTGTTGGGCAAGAAGGTGGATCCACTATGTTACATGATATGGACTAAATAACGAAATTTATTAGGGAAGTATATAAGCCACAGCCCACAAATGAAAGCCTCAGCCACCTGTTCCTTTCAACAACCCACAAAAAGGGGAGTTGGACCCAGGCACTGATGGGCACATTGTATGTCCTCGAGTGGAGGAGTCCCAGTGTCTGTGTTATTCTTCCTTCTGATCTGGTAAATGGAAGATGAACAGAGAAATGAGCTCCAATCAATCTTGAATTCATTGCCTGAGGAGATGGCTTGGAAAACCCCTGTCCGGGATTAAAGAACTTGGAGTCCTTGGAATCACAATTCTTTCTTCAATCTTGTGGAAAGTTCACTTTAAGCACAGCCTCTTCAGCCAGGAGAAGGAGAGATGTTCCCCCAAGCTAGCATGTGCAGGTAGCTCAGAGTGAGATGCAGACATTGCTTCCAGAGGGCTCTGCTCATTGGAGCATGTTCACTCTAAAACATGTTTCATAACCAGTGCTGCTTTCTAGATACAAACCCTTTCAAATTGTTAGTCACTAGAAGATAGCCTCAAGTCAATATTTCCAAAAATAAGAGGGTTCTGATGAAGTTGATTTTCTTTAAATTGATCATGAAAGTGAAAATAATAGTTTCTTTCAGAGTCAGCAGTTACACAGCCATATGACAGAGCAGGAGTGAAATCCATGTACCAAATGCAATAGCAGGCACCCTAAGCTGCCTCTAAACAAGAAAAATGGTCGTGTGTTTTGTAAGTTTCCAGAAAAAGCCATCATCCTTCTTTCAATCATTGAAGTAAATCAGATCTACATATTCTTTAAATGTTTGATCTTAACCAGAAAAGTTAACTTTGTTGTTCACAGCTACTGCCTCCTTTGTTAAATTTAATTTAGCAAAATTAAATTCTTTTTAAAATTTATATCATTTAACTGTGATGAAACTAGCAGTTAAACTGGTATTTTAGTCCTGTGTAAATGAAGTAATTAACAGACAAAAAGAACTTCACTTTTCAACTGATTGTCATGAGGCTATGTGACAGAGTCAAAGGAAGAGATAAATGAAGTTATAAAACAAGAGGCTGTTGGTGCTAACTTCAGTATAAATCAGGACTGAGTAGAATCAACATATAACAAACATAACATTTACTCATTTACCAAGATATAGTTATCATATCTCGTATTTCTTGAGAAGGGCTGAAAGAGGGACCTTAGCACATCATTGCTGCTTAATTGTGGTGTGCATGGACTGAGACATTTCTAAGGTAAAGCAATAAACTAGTGATATGATCACACATAAGAAACTAACAAAGGGATAACACCAAATCTGTGTTTCCAGTGTAGATGTGTGGGCAACCTATAGAAATACATAGTGAACATGCAATATTTAGAGACATAAATTTAGATCTACTGAGAAATATCCTGATCCAATTTCTTGGGTTTCTTTCAGAATAAAATTAAGTTGTCAGGCAATAGACAAAGATCTGATTTCTTGGGAATAAGAGTGCATGTGGGAAGTGTGTGTGAGGAGGAGATAGATACACAAAGCCCCTAGATTCTAAATGGTTTGATGCAATAAATTGACTCATGCTGGTGCACATAATAATGGGAAGTTGTTAATGGAATTGATGTTTTAAAATATTGATTCTCACAAAGCAAGCAATCCTTTTCCTTTTTTTCCGAAGGCACAATAAAGAGAGGAGAAAACGGACCCATGGTAAGTGCAGAGGTCAGAGGCCAGGTGTAACTTCACAGTGTGTACCAGAGCATATCATTAGAGGGAAACTGCTGGGAAGTATATTCCCTGATGGCCCTGCTGAGCAGAAGATATGTAATGTGGCCGAGACTGCAGGTGTAGCTTTTACAGCACCATCTACTTCCCTTGGAATGGAAAAGCCAAGAACCAGCAGACAGATGCCTCCCAACCAAAGGGCAGCAATGCAGAGGTGAGCAATGAATGAACCATTCTTATTGTGTGTGTGTGAGAAGATTGATATATTTACCTGTAAAGATCAATAATTGCTAAAGTATATTGTTTTCTAAATCTCCAACACGATGTTCCAACAAGGGCGTAACCCTTTTACCTCACTCATTCCTACACACACACACACACACACACACACACACACACACTCCTGTTTTTTAGGTGCATGGTTGTTACCTGCTGCCATCAACATGAAAATCTGTGCCAGACTGAGGTATTCTAATTGGATACAAAAGCAATAAATGTAATGGGACCTGGTTAACCTATTAGTTTGTTCAGCTGTAACAGCTGGTTGGAAATTTAAGGAGTTCCAATAAATCACCCAAAGGCAGACAACAACTGCTAACTGAAAGCAAATTTCAGAAAAAAATGGAATATCTGATGGACAGCATATTATTATAGGTATCATCCTATAATTTCTTTAAACTTTACCCTAGCTTCTATCTCTTTCCAATCTCCTCTATAAAGTAGTATTTCTAAAGAGCAAGGTTGAATGGAATTTTCCTAAGTTTGAATTTCACTTTATAAAGTTTTCATAATTTTTTCTTGGCTCAGTGTTGACCTTATGGTAATTTTTGTTGATAGGTCCAACACTTAGTATCACATGTTCACATGGACCCCTATGTGTATGTTGTGCAAGTCAACACTATACCTGGACTTCTGGTGTTCACAGAGTTAGCATCCTAACTTTTCATTCACAGAACCAAACTTCAAAGGACAGTCAGATACTGTGATTTTTGGTGTAGCTAAGGGGGAAAAAAAGTTGGGCAAGAGCCTGTATATAAGCCATGAGTCAGCTCATTTAATCATCGAATATCTTGTTAATATTGTGCATATTTTAGATTAAAAATATGAAGCTATGTTGAGGGACTACAAATAGCGAATGAATGTGCAGCATCCAAAGTAGATCTCATGACCACGTCCAGCACATAACTGAAATTATGAATGTTCTTACATAATCACTTCAAAGGTCAATTCCTAATCCTCCTTTTTAAGAATTTTCCAGGCTTGTTCTGCACACCAATAAACAAACTTTTTATTTATTGAAGGTTAAATTGCCTTAATGCAGAGTAAAATCATACTTTTACATGTTTCATAAATTTTGCAATCTATACAACTTGGAGCCATCAACAATTTTATAGTTAAATATTTTTACTGAACATTGCAAATTATTTGTTTTTCAGATGGAATCCACATCTTAAAATATTTATTTCACTGGCTTCTTTTCTTTCTCATTTCTCTCTAGAATTCCTTAGTGACATGCTGGCAGATTTCTTCAGGGCCCTCCCACCACCGTGTTTCTGACCACTCTCTACCCATGGGGTTTTGAGTAGTACCAGCCACAACAACAGGAACTGAATGAGGAGTTATGTGCTAGTGGGTAGAAGAGTCCCCCGGTCTGGCCCAGCCATGCAGGCAGATCCTCCCTGAGATCAGTAGTGAGGCAACCCTGCTTGTCGCTTGCAATCAGCCACAGAAAAGAAACAGTCCCATTTTCCTACCCAGTAAAAAAGCCACCAGCCTGACCCACTACACTAAGGGGAGAGACACTGACAATAAACAACAAAAGAAGAAGAAAAAAATTCGTTAAGGTACTCCTTTACTTAATGTGGGAACTCAAGCTAGAAAAACAAAAGCTGTTAGCTTCCATTGAAATAGAGTTACCAGAAGTGATGAGTCAAGTCTTCAGGCAGAAAGTAGGAGGGTCCTCACAGAGAGAGAATAGAATGCCAAATAAACTTCCTAGAAATAATGAATATCGTTTCTGTTTTCTAAAAAGTTAAATTTTAAAAATTAAAAAAGAAAGGTGTATGTTAATTAGCTTTTGTAGCATTCTTGAGGATTCAGAGAGTGATATGTCACAACAGAAAGTTAAGTTCTGCAGAGCTGGAATGTATGAGTGGGAGAACATGAGTTACACAGAACAGTTCAGGAAATCTGATGAGCATGTCATAGGGAACCCCCAAGGGCAGGGGAGTATGGGGGGAAGGAATTATTAGACAAAAATTTAGAAAAAAAGAGAAACTATCCTGAAGTGTAGAGTCTTCAGATCGAAAGTATTCATCATGTCATAGGCAGCATTAGTGAACAGACACACTCTTACACATGCCATGGCAACATTTCTGAAATGACCTCATTTCAGAGAAATGAGAAAGACCTCACAACTCTTTCGGAGAAAGAGAAAGACCTCACAACTTTCAGAGAGAAAATTACAAAAGAAACATAGAAGACACACTTTACAAATCATCTTTCAATAAAATTAAGTCTAAGCTAACAATGGTATGACTGAAGTTTTATAAAACATTATTTAAAAAATTATTGAAACAGAAAGATATAATTTAAGACAGTCTCATAACAGCATGATACTACATATTCTGAATTGTTTTAACTGAAGATTTGGAAGAAAGTCGGAAACAAGGCTTTTGTAAAGGTTTCATCTCTGTGTGTGGAATGAAGAAAAGAATGGAAGTAAAACATCTTGGCAAAAGAGTGTAGTTATATTTAACGCTCCTAAAATATTACAAAAAGTAATGTTGGTTGTTAAAGATTAGAAAATAATAAATCAGAATCACCTTCTACAATTAATAAGGGTAAAAGGGAAGAAAGAGAACCTAGCCCAAGAAGGTAAGAGTAAGATAAAAAGAAGACAAAAGTAACATAAAAATGTTAAAGTAAAACATAAGGAATAAAATCAATCTTATGTTACCAAAATAAATGTGAAAACATTAAAAGTAAATGAGTGATTTAGCCTAATAAAAGAGAAAATATAATTAAAATAGAAACTAATGAAATAGTGAAAGAATAATAATAGCAAAATTTAACTCTTTGAAGACTAATGAAATAGATAAATGATCTGAATAAGGAAATAAGAAATTTTAAGAAAACAATATTAAGGAATATAACCACACACAAGGCAGCAATTAAAAGAATTACAAGACAATTTGACATACCACTTTATGGCAACATATTCAAATAGCTAGAATAGGGCTACCTTCTGCAATGGCCAACATGCTCTCTCTTAGCACTCTCTCATGTCATAGCTACTAGTCACATGTGGCTGTGGGGCATTGGAAATGTGTCTCATAAGTTTGGAGTACTAACTTTTTAAATGGCATTCAATATTAATTAATTTACATGTACATACTCACATATGGTCAATGGCTATTGGTATTGAGTGTAGGGCAATACGGAGGAAATGATGACTATCCCCCAGATATGACACTCAAAAAAATCTGAGCAGTTTAATATTAATACAAAAGATCAAACAATTGAATATCTACTAATTAGAGAGGCAACAAGCCTAGACTTAACAGGTGAATTCTATCTGCCTTTAAAAATCAGATAATTCCTATGTTATTTAAACTATTTCAGGGCATTTAAAAATAAATTGTAATTTCTCTAATTCATTTCACACAGGTGGGAAATTTTGATACTACAGTTTAGCAAAGATAATTCAAAAAACAACACAATAAGGCAATTTTGCTAATACATACTAATGCAGAACTCTAAATATTAGTAAAGCAAATCCAGAATCATATTAAATAAATTGTAACTAAGTTTTCTACTAAAATTATTCATGTGTCTTGGCTCATGTGGCTCATGGATTGCATGCTGGCCTGCAAACCAAAGGGTCACTAATTCAATTCCCAGTCTAGGGCAAATGCCTGGGTTGAGGGCCAAGTCCCCAGTAAGGGGCACGCAAGAGGCAACTACACATTAACGTTTCTCTCTCTCTCACCCTCTCATCCCCTCTCTAAAGATAAATAAATAGAAGCTTAAAAAATAAAATAAAATAAAATAACTGATGTGGTTTCACAGCAGAAAATGTCTCAACATAATTCATTGTAACATTAAAGAGGGTAAAATATGTGATTATAGCAATGAGAGAACATGTGATAAATGCAAGCTATTTCCTAATAAAAAACTCTACTTCGAAAAGAAAATTAAAATGCCCTGGCCCGTGTGCCTCAGTTGGTTGGGTGTTATCCTGCAAACCAAAAGGTGTTGAGTTCCATTGCTGGTCACGCCATATGGCTGGGTTGCAGATTTGGTCCCCAGTTGCAGCACATGCAAGAGTCAATCAATCAATTTTTCGCTGTCACATCTGTTTCTCCCCTTCTCTTTTTCCCTCCCTTTTCCTCTCTCTGGAATCAATAAAAACGTTTTTTAATTAAAAAAGAAAATGATTAATTAAACATGTTAAAGTTTACCCCAAATCAATAACAAAACTAGAAATGGTGAAATACTGTAACCATTTCCATGAGATTATGAAAAAGAAAAAAATTACCTTTAGCTATCATTAATTCAAAATTATGTTTGACTTTCTAGGCAAAGTTTCAACACAATAAACTTTAATACCATAGATTCACAAAGGTAAGCTGAATTATTCTTATTGCAAATGAAGAAATAACTTCAAAGGTTTCTTAAAATAAACATATTACAATAAAATCCAGGAAATATTTTATACAGACTTAGCATGCAAGAAGATCTCAAGAAGTCAGGGATGCCAGAATCCTCAAAATAACCAAAGAAGAAATCTAGCTTCCAAAATTAAAAATGCCTCACATGTCAGAAAATGACAACGTTTTTTAAATGTATTTTTATTGATTATGCTATTTCAGTTGTCTCATTATACGCCCTTTATTCTCCTTCACCCTGCACACCCTCTCCCACCTGCGATCACCCCCTTAGTTCATGTCCATGGGTCATATATATAAATTCTTTGGCTTCTACATTTTCTATACTATTCTTAACCTCCCTCTGCCTATTTTGTACCTACCATTTGTGTTACTTATTCCCTGTACTTTTCCCCCATTCTCCACCTCCCCCCGCATTGATAACCCTCCACGTGATCTCTGTTTCTGTGATTCTATTCCTCTTCTACTGTTTTCTTAGTTTGGTTTTGTTTTTGTTTTCAGGTTTGGTTGTTGATAGTTGTGAATTTGTTGTCATCTTACTGTTAATATTTTTTATATTCTTCCTTTTCTGAGATAAGTCTCTGTAACATTTCCTATAATAAGGGCTTGGTGATGATGAACTCATTGAACTTGATGTTATCTGGAAAGCACTTTATCTGCCCTTCCATTATAAATGATAGCTTTGCTGGATAGAGTAATCTTGGATGTAGGTCCATGCCTGTCAAGACTTTGAATACTTCTATCTAGCTCCTTATTGCTGGCAAGGTTTCTTTTGAGAAATCAGCTGATAGCCTTATGGAAACTTTTCTGTAGGTAACTGTCTCCTTTTCTCTTGCTGCCTTTAAGATTCTTTCCTTATCTTTGATTTTGGGTAATGTAACTATGATGATGTGCCTTGGTGTGTGCTCCCTTGGGTCCAACTTCTTTGGGACTCTCTGAGCTTCCCAGACTTCCTGGAAGTCTATTTCCTTTGCCAGATTAGGGAAGTTCTCCTTCATTATGTTTTCAAATAAATTTTCAATTCCTTGCTCTTCAACTTCTCCTTCTGGCAGCTCTATGATTTGGATGTTGGAGTATTTAAAGTTGTCTCAGAAGTTCTTAAACCTCTCCTCATTTTTTTTTTTTTTGAATTCTTGTTTCTTCTTTCTGTTCTGGTTGAGTGTTTATTTATTCCATCTGCTCTAAACCCTTGATCTGAGTCCCAGTTTCCTTCCCGTCACTGTTGGTCCCCTCTACACTTTCTTTTATTTCACTTTTCGCAGCCTTCACTTTTTCCTGTATTTTGTGACCATACTCAACCATTTCTGTGAGCATCCTGATCACCAGTGTTTTGAACTCTGCATCTAATGCGTTGTCTATCTCTTCGTCACTTAGTTGTATTTTTTCTGGAGCTTTGATCTGTTCTTTCGTTTGGGCCATATTTTTTTGTTATATAGTAAGGGGTGGAGCCTTAGGTTTTTGCCAGGGCAGGGCAACCCACACCACTACATTGTGGCACTGTGAGGGGGGGAGGGATCCAAGAGGGAACAGGGCTGCTTGCTGGGCTCTCAGCCATCTCTCAGTCACTTCCTCTACTACCCATAAGCAAATTGGGCCCTTCTGGTGCTGACTCCCAGATGGGTGGGTTTGTGTATGTTCTAGGATCCTGTAGATCTCTCCAAGGAACTCTCCTGTGAGGCAGGGAGTCTCTCCTGCCTCTGCCACCCCCACAGATTTTTTTAGTCAGAGATTTTGAGGCTTTATTTCTCTGCACTGGAACCCTGGCTCATGTGATCTGTCTCACTCCCCAGTTGTTCCTCACAGTCTACCACATGCAAATGTGGGACTATCTGCTCCACCAGCTGCTGCCTCACCCAGTCCACCTGATGCCACTTTGCCCACACTAGTCCTGCATCGATTGCCTTGCTGTGCATCCTCTAACCCCCAGCTACCTGTCTCCACTCCTCATACAGGTCTGGATGAATGTTTCTTCTTTAAATCATTGGGTGTCAGATTTCCATACAGTTCTATTTTCTGTCAGTTCTGGTTGTTTTATGTTTTTAAATATATTGTTGTCCTCATTTTGATTGTGCAAGGAAGCATAGTGTATCTACCTATGCCTCCATCTTGGCCAGAAGTCCTGAAAATCACATAAAGTGAAATAACAATGACTTAGAAAAAAATTATAACTATGACAAAGTGCATTTTACTCAATTCCTTACCAGTTTTATAAAAGGATACATAATCCCTGGCTGGTTAGCTCAGTGGTTTGAGTGCAGGCCTGTGAAGCAAAGGGTAACAGGTTCTATTCCCAGTCAGGGCATGTTCATGGATTGCAGGCTAGGTCCCCAGTAGGGAGCGTGCAAGAGGCAACCACACATTGATGTTTCTTGCCCTCTATCCTTCCTTTACCCTCTCTCTAAGAATAAAATAAATAAAATCTTTAAAAAATACAGTTAGCTTTAATGAGAGTTCTTAATCCATGGAATGTAGGACCACATTTATAAAAAGGATAAGTAATCCAATAGAATACCGAATTTAACAAACTATTTACGAAACAGGAATTAAAATGGAAAATGAGCAAATAAAATATTTAATTATATGAGTGGTCAGAAATATGCAGATTATAACTACAGTGAAATACCATTTTTCACACATTCAACTGCATACAGTTAAAAAAATAAAAACAGTAACATACAGTGTTGGTAGAATGCTGATTGCTAGTGTTTTGGAATTAATATGGCAAATTTTATTAAACCTAAGGTACTATGACTTGTGCCTGTGGAAACCCACTTTGAGATTTATTCCACAGATATAAAATGTTGTATATGCTCAGTACTGGCTTTAGTGGTATAAACCTAGTATCATATCAATTGATGGAAAAGGTGTGAAATGTTCTGTGACTACTTAAAAATATGTGTTTGAGCTATACCTTGTTCTGATATAATGCACATGTGTATTGTTCAATGGAAAAATCAAATTGTTAAAGTATATAATATGATTCTGTTTTTAGAGGAAATAAATCCCACATGTGTTTGTTTCTAGGAACATGAATAAAGGTGTAGAAAGACATGCAAATTAGCCTATGTGTTTGTTGCCATTGGATATTTTCCCATTTTAAACTTTCTTTTACATTATATTTTTTAATTTTGGAAAGTAAAAAAAAATCATACTGTGGCAAATGAAGCAATGTAGTAGAAAGATATACAAAGGAAAAGATACCCTGAGCCCATGTTTCTGCTCCTTTTCTCCAATACTGCGTTTTATGGTAACAAATGCTAATAGCCCAGTGCCTGACCTTCCTAATTTGTATCCTTGCTTGAACAAATGTGAATATACTCGTATACAAGCATATCACAGACATAATGGTTTGCTTATTCCTACTGAAATAGAATCATGCTGCACATGTGGCTTGTGACTTCCTTTCTTTCATTAAGCAATCAATCAGGGATATTTCTGATACACAAGCTCTATACACAAGTGATATCCAAGCATGAGTATTTGTGTGTGTGTGTAGTTCCCCCCCACCTTGTGATTACTTTCACATACACAATTTTAGTTGCGTGGATATATCACAAATATTGGGACATATGTTGGAAGATTGTGTGTATGTGTGTGTGTGTGTGTGTGTGTGTTGGTTTGGCCTGATTTGTGATTGTGTTTTTGGTTTTGTATTTTTACCCATTGCTCTTCTTTTCATAGATTTCATAGATTTCTTCTTTTCACTCTTGTTCATCACTCTGTTTTTCATAGCTTCCTTAGATGAGTAGAAATTGAAGAATAGAAAGAGATATTTATTTTTAAATAAATAGTTATCATTTGCTTTTTTAAATGAGCACTTGCCAGTGCTGTAATTTAGATAATCTAGTAGGAAAAACTAAAAGAAAAAATGAATTTATTTATGCTGTGTACAAATATGTAGTTCCAAGTCTTATTCCTTGTATTCCTATCATCTTCACATGATACTCTCTTTATATGAAGAATAATTAAATATCTAGATCTTATATGTGAGAAATCCATCTAGATCAATACAGCAGGTCAATCAGAAATTGTGGAGCAAATGGTGCTCAATAAAATGGCTTATTAATCCTAAAAATTATGAGAAAAATCACTTGACAAGAATAGCACATAGCACCAGTTTACATATGTATAGTCCATTAATTCATTGAATTAGTATGTCTACCTACAAAGTCCACCGTGAGGAAATAACCCATGGCATAGAATATTTGAATGAAGGATGGTTTGAAACACAAAATACCATCCTGGACATACATCTTCAGCTTTACATGTCCACAGCTTGCTTACTTTGAATACTCGGAAACTAACCTACTCCTACTTCCTTTGGAAAGGCTCTCTACCAGCTGTCAACAATAAAGGAGGTGTAGTGTGCCATGGAGTAGTGGGTAAAAATACATGTGAGGCCTCAGACTTTCTGGATTTGCATCCACGGTCCCTTCATTCCCTATGTGACCTCTGTGCTCCATTCCTTATCTGTGCAGCAGGCATTGGGATAGCATTTAACTCACAGGTAATGAATGGGGAGGATTCAATAACCTAATACATATAAAACACTCAGAACAGTGCTTGGCTCAGTGCCATAGAAGCATGTGCATTATTTGTTGTCATTGTTGTTGTGGCTGTTGTTAATACGTGATTGGCTGCCATGCTCTGGGCCACTATTCTGACTCAGCTGCTTGCTCCCCAGGAGGCCCCAGCAACTCTCATCAGGGCTTTCCCAAATGGAACTCCCCTGGGTCAAGCATGAGTCTAAGGCCAAGGTGAATGGCAAAGGTTCAGAAAAAAGCAAGAGGGTGATGTTAAAACATGAAATCAGGTGAAACTGTAACAATTTGAGGCCTAAAATATTCAAAAAGTTGAACAGTCAGCCATGACTTTTATAGCAGCCAGCATATCTGCCTCTGGAAATTATTTACCCTGCCTTGTTTCTTTCCTAATTTCTTGTTTCTAATCTACCATTTGTTAATATTTTAACTAAGTTAAAATGGTTTCTAAAATAAAAGTTAATAACACCTTAGCCAGAGACAAAAATAACATATAATCTAATGGATAGAATAGAGGAACTTAATTTAAGATCTCATTATCCTATCAATTTTGGAGCTACTCAATTGTTGGTTATGTGATTTCTATTCACTGGTTCATTATTGTGGGTTTGTTATTCTGGTTACTTTGGGGGCTTACATTTCAGATAGTTGCAATATTTGTATGGATCTCCTGGTAAGTAAAATACAGGGACAGATAAAACCATTTCTTCCTGCCAAGAAACACCCCCTTCCACTTCCCTCAATTCTTAATTAGAAATGATCTTTTCTCCTCCAACCATTTTAATCATTGAGTCTATTATCTCTTCTATTGTGTCTTCTCCATTCTTATCACCAACTCTCCTTTTTACTGGTGTCACCTCACAGCAGGATTACAACCATAGCTTCTTATCTTGGTTTCCTTGATTCCTCATCAATTCATCCTGTATCAACATGAACAAGAGCTGTCCTTTTTTCAGCGTGATTTGTCTTCTCTTTTAAATTGCTAAATATTCAAAGGCCAGGACCATGTACCATTCATGTCATTTCAGCTTTCAACCGTGTGCCCAATACATAACAACTGGGAGGTAGAGGGGATCTTGAATTTAAATTTGACTTATGAGGCTAAGAGTGTCGTCGTTAAGCTAAATCCATTTATTTTACAAAAATACGCTTCCAAGCTCTTTGGGGGACCATGAGCTTGTTTACGAATTCTTTGTTTTTGTCTCTTCTACCCTCTCAAATGTCTACAGCAGGTTCGAGGAGGAAAATCTTAATCTCTGTGTGCTCAGGCAAAGAGTACTTGAAGACCTGTCTCCTCAACTGTTAGAGACAAAGCTATTTCCTGAAGAAAAAAGTGTCATGAATATAATCTGATCTTAATTTTAGAAATAATGATTTTGATGAGTAATTTATGTGAAAAGGACAAGTATTACAAGTCATTTCTTCGGTAGGACAACAGGTGGTAGCAAAGGGGGCTAGTCATGGCATCCCTACTTTTCACAGTAATTAAATCAGAGAACTTGCTTTCTGTTTAAAAATTAACACAATCTTTAAAAATCAGTAATGCAGTTTTATTTAGTAATTATGTCATTTAGGCTTTGAAAATAATAGTGTTCTAGGACAAATAGGTAGAGATGTAGATCTTTAAGAGCTCTTTAGAAATCTCCCTTTAAAAGTTACTTTTGGTAGATCTAAAAAGAAGAAAATAAATCAACAGAAGGTTGACTTCCAAAAAGATGTTCACAGGACCTCTCTTATTTTAGCCAAATTTTCTCTTCCTATTAAGCAATCTGGCTATCACAAGAACATTTAAAAGCTTTTAAACCACCAAATTTCAGGCATGATATAGTTTGCTGCATATTTTTAAAAATGCAGAACTAATTTTTTATAGGAAATACTAAATTTGAATAAATAAAGTTAAAGTTTTTAAATATTATCAGGATTTATCTGTTCTTGGAAATGAAAAGAACTATGGCCATTGTTCTAATCATTTCAAAAGAAAAGGTGCACCTTGACATGAATTATCTGGATAATTGACTAAATATTAAATTTTATTATTGATATGGTTATATCAGTGATGACAACTCTTTCTTTTAGAGAAATATTGTCACCTGTCATCGTTTTGCAGAGGGAACTAAAGGCAGAGTGACAGAGAAAGGACTAACATCTTCTTTGCACCCAAAGGCGAACAGAAAATAATGAATGATCAGATCACATCACTGAAGAAGCTCTGGATGTACCAAAACTGAGGACAGTTAAGAAGTCACACATTTGAAGATTAGACTCAGGTTGAATTACTGGTAGAGTTTTGAATGCATTTAAGTTGTTCAGGCCACTTACATGTATAATGGTCTTTTTAAAATATATGTATTTTATTGATTATGCTATTAGAGTTGTCCTGATTTTTCCCACTTTGCCGCCCTCTACCCAGCACCCCACAGTCCTTCAGGCAATTCTCCCATATAGCTTGTGTCCATGTGTCATGTGTATAAGTTCTTTGGCTAATCCATTTCCTATACTGTATTTTACATCCTTACGGCTATCTGGTAACTACCTGGTTGTACTTCTTAAAAACCTCAGCTTTTAGCCCATTCCCTCACATTTAGCCTCTTGTCTTTGTTTTTTAGATTCAATTATTGACAGATATGTTATTTTTTGCCATTTTGTTGTTCATAGTTTTGATCTTCTTTTTCTTAAATAAGTCACTTTAATATTTTGTATAATAATGGTTTGGTGATGATGAACCCCTTTAGTGTTTTCTTGTCTGGGAAGCAGTTTATCTGCCTTTTGATTCTAAATGATAGCTTTGCTGGGCAGAGAAATATGGGCTTTAGGTCCCTGCTTTTTATCATTGTGAATATTTCTAGCCAGTCCCTCTGGTCTGCAAAGTTTCTTTTAAGAAATCAGCTGACAGTCTTAAGGGAACTCTCCTATAGGTAACTATTTTTTTTTTCTCTTACTGCTTTTAAGATTCTTTCCTTATCTTTAAACTTTGGTATTTTAATTATGATGTGGGGCTCTTTGCATCTACCTTGTTTGGGACTCTCTGTGCTTTCCTGGACTTATATGTCTATTTCTTTCACAAAATTAAGGAAATTTCCTTTCATTATTTTTTCCAAATAGATTTCCAATTACTTGTTCTTTCTCTTCTCCTTCTCATACCCTATGACGTGAATGTTGGACCTCTTGAAGTTGTCCCAGGGGCTTCTTGTACTATTTTTATTTTTGGATTATTTTCTCTTCAAATAGATCTCCAATTTCTTGTTCTTTCTATTCTCCTTCTGGTACCGTTACAATGCAAATATTGAACCTCTTCAAGTTGTCCCAGAAGCTGCTTATACTATCCTCATTTTTTTTATTATTTTTTCTTCTTGTTCTGATTGGGTGTTTTTTGCTTCCTTATTTGGTAAATCATTAATTTGGTTCTCAGCTTCATCCACTCTACCATTGTTCCTCTGTAAAATGTTCTTTATTTCAATTAGTGAGTCCTTGTTTTTGACTGGATCTTTTTTTATGCTACTGAGGTCCTCACTAAGTTTTTTTGAGCATCCTTCTAACCAGTGTTTTGAACTCTGCATTTGATAGTTTATTTATCTCCATTTCATTTAGCTATTTTTCTGGAGTTTTGATTTGTTCTTTCATTTTGGCAAGTTTCTTTGTCTCCTCAGTTTGGCAGCTTCCCTGTGTTTATTTCTATGTATTAGGTAGAGCTGCGTTGACTCTGTGTCTTGGTAATGTGGATTAATGTAGTAAGTGTCCTTTAGACACAGTGTCTCCTATTACGCAAGCTGGGTAATTGAAGTTCGGCCTTTGTGTGGACTAAGTACATCCTCCTCTTGAAGTTGAGCCTTGGTTGCTGTTGGCAGATCAATAGAAGGGATCTACCCAAGTCAGTTAGCTTCAAGGACTGACTGTGACCACTAGCCACCACTCTCGGCCCTCCATGGAGGGTTAGCTGTTCAGGGGCATGGTGGTGGTGCTCTGACATGGTCTGCATTGGGTATGTTGGCCCTGGGGTTTCCTGAATGGTACAGGCCAAGGTCAGCCCCACCCGTGTTTTGTCCAGGGCCATCCTGCCTGAGTTATAAAGCAATGTGAGATGGCCGCTATTTGTGCTGGGCTAGGTGATTCCCAGTGGCAGTCAAGCTGTTAATCTTGACTGGCTGCTGCTAGTGTCATGCCAGGGTTCACTGAGCCCTGCTGTTGCATGTTTAAGAGGATTTAGGAAGTCATGAAACATGGGCCAAGACCAGCCATTCATATGGAAAAGCAGCTTGGATGGGCTCGTAAGTTGAGCGGAGCAGAATCACTGAAGATCTTCAAGGCAGTTCAAGCAGTGTTAGCCAGGTTGATGCAGTCTCAGATATGGCACCAGCCTGCTGACTGTGGTGGGAGGGTTCAGAAAAGAAACCATGGCCTCTGTTCCCCTTGATGCCAAACACCTCAGTTTTTCCCTGTATGCCACTGGTGCCTTTCAAGCTGCTACCCCAGCACTGGAGCTCAGAGGGAGTGAGTCTGAGTAGGTGAGTCCATGAGTGAGTTTTTTAAGAGGAACTATTTGGGGCTCCAGAATTTTCTTCCACTTATTTAATTCCTGCTGGTTTTTGCAGCCAGAAGTTGTGGGGAGTTTTCTTTCTGGCTCTGGAACCCTGGAATAGGGGACTAGCGGTGTGGGGTTAGGATTTCTAGCTCCTGAGATATCCCTCTTGAATTTTGATCTACCACACATGTATGAGGGACCTGCATGTTCCACATCTGCATCCCTCCTACCAATCACGATGGATATTGTTTCTTTAATTTTGTAGATGTCAGACTTCCATCAACTTGATTTCTGGTGGTTCTGAGTGAAGGTTGTTCTATATTGTAATTGCAATTTTGATGTGGTTGTGCAAAAGGCAAGCCAATGGCTTACACTGCCATCTTGACCAGAAGTCTAATAATCTTTTCTATTTTTTAACAGATTGTATTTATTTATCTTTAGAGTGGAAGCAAAGGAGAGAGAAAGAGAAATATCATTGTATGGTTGCCTCTCATGTGTCCCCTGCTGGGAACTGGCATGCAACCCAGGCATGTGCCCTGACTGGGAATTGAACCATGATCCTTTGGTTTGCAGGCCCGTGCTCAATCCACTGAGCTACACCAACCAGGGCAGTTTTTTTTTTTTTACTTCTTTAAAAGAGATCGAATGTGCTTTTAGAAACAGAACTTCATGGATGGTTAATAAACACCTGTTTTGTTTTGTTTTCAACTGTAAGTGTAGAGGGGTAAAGTTTGCTTGATAACATACGTAATTTGAAGAAGAGTTTAGACTCACATGCTGTCTTCCAGAAGCAATAGTTATTTTGTCCCCTCATTCCTAATAATTACACATCTTCCTACCTCAGGCACCTGTGGCCTTCTACATTTTCTTCCTTCTACCCTTATTTTCAGATCCCATGTTGATACTAAATATAAATGATAGGAGCCAAAGCCTTAGATTAAAGTTCTACTGAGTGAAATTTCAGGCTCCCAACTATCAAGTGGAGGGGCACTTACAAGGCATCAAGTGGGGGAAGAGAGTTGAGTGCATTGGACTCAAATCTGTCTGTGCACTTGTTTCTTCTTCTGTTTCCATTACAAGTAGCTGAAATCATTGCAACTACACACAGCTGTCACTATCATAGATGCAGCCATGATATGGTCTCTGAGGGAAATAACCTGTGTATAACTATATAATACATAACTGTATAATGCAAACCTGTGACCAATGCAATCCAAAAGAAAAACAAACAAGCAAGCAAAAACCAAACTTATAGATGCAGAGAATGGACTGATAGTTGGTGGGGGTGGGGGTGGCAAAATTGGTAAAGGAGGTTAAAAAGTACAAATTTCCAGTTATGAAATAAACAAAGCATAGGATTTAATGTATAGCATGATGACAATGATTCACAATACTATATTTAGTATTTGAAAGTTACTAAGAGAGTAAGTCTTAAAAGTTATTATCACATAAAAAATTTTTATAAGTATATGGTGAAAGATGGTAACTAGACTTATTCTGGTGATCACTTTGCAATATATACAAATATCAAACCATTATGTTGTACCCCTGAAATTAATATAATGTTATAAGTCAATTATACCTCAACAATTTTTTTTTACAATTCTTTTGCCATGCTCTGAAAGATAAAGGTTCCCATATGGAAAATTAAATCCTCTCTAATTAAGTAGTCTCAAGAAGTAAGATCAGCACCAATACTTATGCCTTTGAAGACTTCATTTCCCAAAAGAAAATACCTGGGCTTGTTCAGTGTGTTTGTTTCTATCACACACCAATGGCTTGCTCCCAAATGGAGGAAGCCCTAATATCAAAATAGACTTAATAATCAGGGCAAGATAGCAAGATCAGTCAAAATGGTAAAAAGGCTATGGGCAGAAAACAAAAAAGAAAGGGGAGTCATAATAAAGGAATTTTGTTTTTGGAGCAGGAAGAATCACACATCAGGGCTGCTACAGTTTGGTGAAAAACATGTGGAAACTATGTTCCTGGTCAGCTCACTCTTGGCATCTGAACAATAACTGTGGATGCCAGGTCAATAGCAGGTCCTCCTGACCATGGTGCTTCCAAACAAGAAGAAAAGGAAGCATGTGAGCCAGATTCCAAAAAGAGACAGCAATGTGTTATGTCCTCACTGTGTATGGTTATCTCTAAATGAAAATAAATCTGGTGCCACCTGGATCACAACCAGAACAGGTGATGATCTGGAGATGGATTCATTCCACTTTCTGTTCTCTTGTAACTCTTATGGGAAAGAAAAGCTGTTATAGCATGATTATATCATTTAAAAACAAGAGCAGAAAAAGCATGCTGACATGCATTTTACCTCACAGATTTAGGATGTGTCAGAGCACATTCAAATCTGTCGGAAAAGCACAATTTGTGAAATATGAATTAAGCCCCAGTTCAGCTCAGCTCAGTGTGATCAATTGGTCACATTCTTGCACAGATCCAATCAATAATATGACAGCATAAATGTAAGGGTACAAACCAATGTCTCTCCAATGGCCACACAATAAGGGTGTAGATACGTGTGGGCAGTTGTCATGTCTCTATAGACTCCTCTTGGATGCAACAATTCCTCATATTTTTTTTGTCTTTAATGACCTTGAGTTTGGAGGAATATTAGTCAGGTAGCTTGTAGAATATTTCTCAGTTTAAATTAATCTGATATATTTCTCAGGGTTAGACCGGGGTAGTGGGCTTAGGGAAGAAACACCAAAGTAAAGCATTGTTATCATCACATCATATATTGGGTACATACTATCAACATGACCTATCACTGTTGACATTAACCTTGATCATCTGGCTGAAGTAGTGTTTGTCATGTTTTGATATTTTATAGTTATGCTTTCCACCTTTCCACCTTTCAGCACTGTACTATTTGGAAAGAAATCACTATACCAAATCCACACTTAAGGAATGGAGAATTATATTCCACATCACTGAGGGTAGAATATGTATGTAAATTATTTGAAATCCTTCTGTCCAGGAGATTTGTCTATTCTTCCCTGTTTATTATTCTTTTATCACTTACAGACTCATAGAAATTTATTTTATACTTTGGGTTATAATCTAATATTACTGTGTTTAGTTTGTTCAAATAATTTCAACTTTGGTCATTGGGAATTCTATCAGTAAACTCATTTTATTCTCTGCCCCAGCCATAGAATCAGCCATTTCTCAATGAGCTTCAGTCCCTTATATTGGGGACTGATATTAGGAACCAAGATCTGGGTGTTTGGTGTGCTTGTTTCTACAAGAGGGTTTTTAGGGCCCTTATTTAATCTTCATATGTGGGGAGAAAGAGGAAGGATCTAATTTTTAATCCAGCATTCCCAAAAATTTCTAAGAAGAGAAATATCAAATCTACAAGGTAGCTGATGACACATATCTAGGATTTTGCACATTATTTGCATGTAATGCTGGCATCATCTCTTCTTCGTATCTTATTTTCCTTTGCAGAATAAATATTAATACAGTAATTTCATGCTTTCTCAGGAGAGAGACAGAATTATGTACCTAGTAAGAAGCCACTATTAAGGAACAAGGCAGAAGAAGCGTCTAATGACAAGACTAAAACAACACACATAAAGGTACCATGGGAAACCTAAAATACTCAAAAATTTTGTGTGTGGTATAAAATAGTATGTTTTGATGGTGGGACATGGGGACAAAAAATAGAAGAGGCTTGGGGAGAATGTGTTGTTTTCTTGCCTGCTGAATTGAATAAGAAATAGTTCCAGTGACTTAGCATGTGACAAGCTCTCAGTTATTATCCAAATTAAAGTAGGTTTCTGGAGCACGGCAGGTCTGTAAGCCTGATGTTTGTAGAAATGACAGCCTGTCTGAGAGAAAAGCTTTTAGCATATTCTCAGTGGTAGTGAAATGTGAAATGCAAGACCTCACCCTGTTCCGCTGAATGATTTTTTATGGAGACCTCAAGTATGATCATACTATTTTTGAGGGCAGAGGAAAATTTAGCAGGGCCTTAGTGTATTTTGCTTTAATGTTCCTTATGTACTTATTCTATAAAGGAACCAAATTAAAATTCACAGAAATGCACAACAAGTAGGATGCTATATAAAATCACAATGTCATAGAGTACTGAAACAATACAATTCTGGGGTTGTAGAGAGTAGAAAATAAAATTTAGGCAAAAGCAGATTCAATATACAGTATCTGAATTATGATGTGAGCAAAGTAACTGGTTTGATGTATGAAAAACATGTCCCTGCCTGGCAGTACACTCCCAAGTTCCTTGTTCATACTCGGATAAAGTGTTCTCAAGATCTACCTGTCACAGAACACATCTAACCACTGAAATGCTAGGACTTGGACTTGAGGCACCAAATCCTAACTTCTGTACTCTCAAGAGAAAGCCACTGGACAGATTCTAAGAGCCACCGACAAAAAGCCCATCAGATTCAACACGGTAAAGATAACCATTACCAGGCTAGGCTCTTCTTTCAAATATAAAATAGTGAACTATAAAACATCCAAATGGGAGTGTGTGACACATTCCAATCCTTCCTAATTTAAACTGCAAGATCTGCAGCTTTGCATAGAATGTAGGATCTTCTTACTAACCTATTTATCTGGAAGTTTGCAAAAACAATGACTTTTTGCTCTGACTGCTGATTTCAGGGTAGGACTATTTCATAGGTACTTTCAAAGTCATTATTCAGAGTCCTGGCTAAGTGCCCTTCATTCTGAAGATGTGAATTAAAGAAGGAACAATCCTGATGGCAGGTACTAAGTGCAGGTTCTTTTACTGCCCTGACAGCTATGAATTGGAGAGGAAAGACATTGAAATACAATCAAATTAATGAAATGCCATTTTCATGTCAGCAGATACAGCTTCATGGAGGTTTTATAAACAATTCTAAACCCATCAGCCTTGAGTGCTATGTTATTATTATAGTTCGTGTGTCTGTACAGTTTGTTATTTGAGGACAAGGCCCATTTTGTATTCGTTTCTACATGCCTGCTGCCTTTCATGGTGTCTCACTTGTAGAATTATCTCACTTAATAATACTTAAATCTGAATAGGTGAAAGCAGACACTGAGATTTGGATTGTCATGAGAACGACATTATTTTTTTTCCCTTCTTGATTTCCCCCATCACCAAGAATAACTAAACTTATTAATTGGTTTCATATGACAGGCAGTATTGTGAGTGCCTTGCATCCTAGTTTAATGAGCCCTCCCAAAAACCCTACAAGGTTCTACTATCATTTTTTCAGGTATTGCATGTTTTATTTCATTTTTTAAATTTATTTTATTGTTGTTTAATTACAGTTGTCTGCATTCCCCCTCCACTCCCCGCTACCCCAGCCAAACCCACCTCCCTCCCTTGCTTCCACCCTCCCCTTGGTTTGTCTACTATCATTTTTAAACAAACAAATAAACTGAGGCATAGGGCTATTCAGTAACTTGCCCAAGATACTACAGCAGTTGAGTGACTGAGCCATGATTTGAAGTCATACAGCTCTGTGTCTGAGTCTGTGTTCTCAGTCAGCCCACTGTGCTGTTGAAGGTGTAGATGAGCTTACAGAAGAATGAAAAACTGACTCCACTCAAAATTTTTGGCATTTTCAGTATCTAAGCAGCTTACATCTCTTCACTAATATAGCTTTTCACCAAAATCCATTTTATTGCTGATCAACTTAAATGTTTATACATTTTTATAAATTTAAAATAAGTCTTTCTTATAACACTCACCTCTGCAAACTTTAAATCTTTCTAATAATGTGAGGTAGATTTTACCTCTTGAAGATATTATTTTAAAACAATGTTTCTACCTGTCCACTTGGAAATCTTAGTATTTGAGGGACATAAATGAGTAAAATATTCAAAAATAAAATTAACAGTCTTTTATGCCTTTATTATATATGTATAAGACATAATTAAGTACTTTTTACTGCAATGGAAAGAACAATGCCTGTTTCCATCATTAACCCAACATTCACCCAACACACAGATTGTGGTTAGAATTCTCTGGGTTATAAAGTGCCTGCCTTGGGTGATGGCAGGAATCTGAAATCTCACTCTTCTCATTTTGAATTTCTATATAAATTAATTAAACTCACTTGAAAATCTTTGCAGCACTTAAATCTCATTTTTTTTCTTTATTTTTACTCATATGTGCATACATTTTTATTTTTTTATTGTTGTTCAAGTACAGGTGTCTCCATTTCCATGGACAGGCTTTGTCCATGGGTCCTTAATACATGCTCCTTGATGACTTTCCCCTATTTCCAGCCATTATCCCTCTCTCCTCTGGTTACTGTCAATTTGTTCTTTATTTCAATGTCTCTGGTTATCTTTTGCTTGCTTGTTTGTTTTGTTGATTGGGTTCCACTCACAGGTGAGATCATATGGTATTTGTCTTTCACCGCCAGGCTTATTTCACTTAGCATAATTATCTCCAGATCCATCCATGCTGTTACAAGAAGTGTTGTTGGTGGTATGGTGGTGGCTTTTCTTGTTGTTGTTGTTCTTTGCTTTGTACAGTGACTGGTCTCTATGGCCCATCCAGCAGGATAGAGCACTATTGCGTTGTTTCAAAAGCATTAACCATGGTCTTAGAAGACATGCTTTCAACTACAACATATCTTATGTGTAACAGCCAAATTGCTTAATTTCCCTTTTTCCAGGTCCCTCACTTGTCCTATGGGAACTATCCATTCTTCATAAAGCTGTTTTTTCATTGATTGATAGATCCCATCAGTCAACAAAGAATTTTTGAGCATCTGTAGGTAGCAGGTACTGTTCCAGACACTGAAACCTACACAAAGTGAACCAAGTCTCCTCTCCTTGGCAATCACATGGATTATTATTTGGATTAAATTAGAAAAATGTAGATAAAACCCTCAGTGCCTGGTGTATACTATTTAAAAATGCACTAGCTACTTTAATAGCTAACTCAGAGCATGCTCTTTGCTCACACCAGTTTAAATGGATGAGCAAGCTTATTTTTCACCCTCAGGCCTTGATAAACTCTGAGGAACCAGAGACTAAAGATTGCAGAGAAACAGGGAATTGGAGGGCGTGTTGAAGCCCAGATGTGGGTGATTGAATTTGCTTAAAGCTGTGTGGAAAGCCTCATGGAGGAAGGTATTTGATATTTTATAATTGAGCAGAATGTGAGGAAGTGGAATTTGACAACTAGACAAGAAAAGAAAGGGCTATCTTGGATCTGCACGGAAGGGGCATGGCAAGTCACAGGAAGATCACAGAGGCATGTGCCGTGCTCTGTGAGGTTCTCACAAAACTTGGGGTACACCTTGAAACACCTTTCTCCCCATGTTCAAATGGGGTGCAGGGTTTGGTCAGCAGCTTCTACAATGACAACCATGTCAATTTCCTTTCTCCTCCAGTTTCTCAGGGATGCTTCTTGTATCTCAGACACACACGTATACACACAGTTGACACTGGAAGCTGAACATTCTGTAGTAGTTTTCTGCTAGTTTGTGCTGATTGTCCTGTAGCAAATAACTAACAACTTTGTTTTCTGTCTTGTGAGGGAAAGGGGCGTCACAGGAAAATAAGACAATACTAGATGTTTGGTGTCTAAAATTTTAATCTACAAAAAAAACTCATTCTTTATGCACCATTTGCCACAATAGAAAAAACAAAAACAAAATAAATGCTCCATGTTTCTTCAAATATGCCATCCTGAAGCCAGTTATAACAAAGAAGTCATCATTCTGTACTTCCTGTATGTACCACAACTTTCTGTTTGCTTCCTCTCCTTCCTTTTCCTTCCCTGACTTCCCATTCATTCTACTTTTCCTTCTTTTAATTTTTCCCTTTACTTTTTCAATTTTCCTCCCTGAAAAATGATTGCTGTGGAGGGCTGAAAGCAGTGTTCACTGCCATTTAGGTTGTTTTTCCAGCACGTGGCAGTATACTTGTTTACCATGTGGTTACAGCACATGAACTGTGTGAAGTCCGAGGGGAAATCTGTTGTTCCTTGAATCATCTGCATTAGCAGCTTTGCAGGGGAGACAATGCCATCTTCATGCATCATGCACAACTGTCACCAATAAGAAAGAATAAAGGGTACAAAATGTTGAAATATCATTCTTGAGAATGAAGCTGAAATATCAGCTTGAGAACATGAACACTTGCTAATAAAATAATTCTTGTATAGCATATGCATTTCATATTCTTAAATATAATGATTATGCATATTTTCAGGGAGAGAAGCATATGTCAATATTGCTAGTACCAATATTAAAATGTAGCAGAGATATAGTTTTTAATGATTTAAAAATAAAATCTGATTCAAACTAGCCTCCTATCATTAAGTCTTGATTTAGGCTTTTGTCTCTTCTGCCAATAATAACACCAACCCCCATGCATTTGACACAGTTTAAGGAACAGGCTGCATCTTTTCGTCCTCTCTGGTTCTATAATGTTATCTCTATGCCTGGAAGGTTTCCCATATCAGCTTTCCCTCCCAATATCATTTCCTTTTCCATCCCCCTGAACACATACCAGCACTAGCATGTGCATACAGTTTGCATGTGTAGCATTAACAAGTGCTTAATAATGCTTATGAATAAATTAATGAGTTAATGAATAAAAGTGTATTATGGATACATTGCTAAGTTGCAATTTGATGGCGGTGAAGAACAACTAATAGAGACTGTGATTGATCATTCCAACTCTGTGGGCTAACTTGTTCTCTTGTAAGAATTGTAGCTGCAATGATCTGTTTTCTTCCCTCCCCTCTCAAAACTATTTCCCAAATGCTGACTGATCCTCTGGCATTAACAAACTATAGCTTTCTTTCTTCTATAAGTTATTTTCTCTAATGAGATATTATCCATCATGAGTGCTCAGGGAAGTTATGCAGGACTGAAAATAGATGGTTGCATTTAGTAGTTGGGAGGTTATTGTTGGTTTTTGTGAGAACAATTTTTATTGCTGTGAAGATAGTCACATTGTGAACGGATGAGAACAAAAGGTCATGTGAAGAGTGATTGATGATTTCTGTTTGAAAAAAGGTAGTTTATAAATCAAAGAAAGAGTCTGTTAATGCCAGATGATGAGACAATTATTCACCCTCTCTCCCTCTGTCTAGAAACTCTATTCTGGTATCTGTATCCTGCTCTGTCCAATGACTAGTAATCCTATGGCACTCTTACTCTTTCATTTCTTGGCTAGTCCTTTTGTATACTTACTGTGTGTCAGGGATCCCAGCCTCAGGCCTTCTAATCCTGGGGCAAATGTTCTTCCCTGGAGATACACTCCCATTTCTTTACTTACATACAAATTTTAATTATATATTTACTTTTCATATAGCTCCCAGCCTCTAAACTTAAATTTCTAATTGTCCCTTAGGAAAATAAACTTTGATATTGTACTACTCCAAAGTAACATCCAGAACAAAATTCTTAACACACTTGCCTTCACACGGAATACCATGCATATACCTCCATCAGAGAGCAAGTGTGTCTAGTGTCAATAGGATAGACTCTGGGGCCAAATGCCTTTTACAATATGACAATCTTCACTACCAGTTCTGTGACTTTGAAAGGCTGACTAATTTCTCTGTATTTCACTTTCTCACATGTAAAATGGGCATAATCAGAACATATTTAAAAATACTGTTATAAAAATATAAAGAGGTTATTCATGAAAAATATTTAGAAGAGTGTTGCTATAGGTAGAATGTGTGTGTCTCCCTAAATTCATATGTTGGAATTCTAACCACTCAATGTAATGGTATTAGAAGGCTAGCCTTTGGGAGTTTATTAAGTCATAATGGTAGAACCCTTATAAATGGGATATGTCTGTTTTTTTTTAAAACAAGACATTACTGCCCTGGCTGGTGTAGCTCAATGGATTGAGCATGGGCCTGTGAAGCAAAGCGTCACTGGTTTGATTCCCAGTCAGGGCACATGCCTGGTTTGCAGGCCAGGTCCCCAGTAGGGGACACATGAGAGGCAACCACATGTTAATATTTCTTTCTCACTCTTTCTCCTTCCCTTCCCCTCTCTCTAAAAATAAAATAAATAAAATATTTAAAAAAACAGCTCTTAAAAAAAAAAGACATTACAAGAGTGGCATAAGAGGAATGGTAGTGTGAGAAGTCCCCTTGGTCTCTCCCCTTGAAATTTTGACAATTTGAACAGCTACAACTCAACAAAGGATTCCTTACTTAACATACAATCATGCCAGAGAGATCTGTGCATTGAAGCATCTAAAGCTGTGCAAGTGGAACAAATAGGGAAGTGAGGTGGGAGATGTGCTCAGACTGTCCATGAATGCAATCCTGCAGCCAGGACCTGACAGTGGGCTCCACCCAGAGAGAGGAAAAGGATAGCTGAGGCTGGTGTTTCCTTCAGCTGGGAGAAGCTGAGAGGCTCAGTGGGCATTCCTGCAGAAGTGAGCAGTGTGAGTTGCAGCTGAGCTGAGATACCTGGGCAAGGACACAGCACAGAGGTTATTCTACATCTGTCAGGCAGTTGTCATTCCAGAAAAAGAAAGAAAGCCAAAGTAATGGAGCCCTGCTGAGGGCAGACTTCCAACATCCTCCTCCTGATATCATTGGTGTAAAGGTACAGAGCACAATATCTGCAAACCCAAGAACTGTTTCTATATAACCACTATCGTTCTAGAGAATAGGGTGCACTGTAATTGAGCTCTGATAGGGGCACATACCTGGGGGACCCTCATGGGGGTCTGAAGTTATCATTACTAAGAAGACAAAACAAAGAAGGTGGCCAGGGTTCCCCATGCAACCCCACCCCCAAGCATTGCAACCACACTGATGACAGCTGCTGGGTTCAACTTTGGAATTTCAGAGACAGAGAGAGAGGAAGAAAGAAAGAGGGAGGGAGGGAGGGAGGG
>PVKM010009314.1:0-37113 GCA_004027735.1 Carollia perspicillata | reverse complement strand
CTTTGATAAATAGCTTTCTTATACTGGGATGATAAGACAAACTAGATAAAATGGTACCTCTATGTTTGGAAATACAAGACAAAAATTTCAAAACACCTGTCCGTCCCAAAAGACAAATGCTCCCTGACATATGCTTTTCCCATTTCGGGGATTTCATTGCACGGGAACAACTGTAAACAATCTGGGGGAGCTGGGATGTGATAAGACTTAAGCAATCCAGACCTCCGTGGCGAATTGACATAGTAAAAAATATAGTAGACGGCACCTGTTTTGGGGGGAAAAAAGAGATGGGATTGTGGTCGTTCCGAGGAAGGAAATTACATTTTTCTCCATGGTTTATAAAATATGGTATTATCTGATTTTGTTTTGAGGATCCAAAAATAAATCCCTGACTAAAGTTAAGAGAGATATACTCATGTTATCATCTAGTGACAAAAAGTCAAAGTGTTTCTATCAGTGTAAACAATGCTGGCAAAACTATCTCTATACCTGAGAGAAAGATAATTACTTTACTTTTTGAGGAATAGAATTTGAAATTATATTTTTAAGTAGCAGTTAAAATATTTCTATTTCTGAAGGCCATTGTCTTATTAATTGTGTCCCTCTTAGGAAGTGTTGTCATTCCTTAACTCAAAACAGGTCTTTAATGATGTTTGTCAGCAGTCAAACTTACATCAGTGATTTAGAAAGAATTAGAACTCATTATGTAAAAATAATAGAACTTCAACATTTGACAGTAAAGCAAATGTGCAGGATAAGTATTTCTTTGTTCTACAAGGATACAAAATATTTGATTAAAATATGTTATTATAAAATAATAAGCAAAAACTTAGGAGTAAAAACCTATCGTGTATTCATAATAACTTTTATTATATGAGTGAAAAACAACTCAAGATGATGTTTTTCTTGTCAGATGCTGTAAGATTTAATTTTAGTAGTAAAATTAAATAATATTGAATTTTCATGATTTAAAGCAGTTTTCTCTAATAAAGCAAAACACAAAAAATGGTTCAAATCAGAAGTATAGGAAAAGTTTCTTAGAAGGACATCCTAGAAAAGATGAACATAAAGTTAGTCAATTAAGACATCAAATTCTAAGGCACAAGTAGATGAGTTAAAATGTTAAGCTAGCCCTGGTCATGTGACTTTGCTTATGAAAAGGAACTTGATTCTTTCATTTCTCGTGAAAAATATTTTGAACTGTACAAAACTCCCTGTGAGCACCTTTTCTATTAGCAGTTTTAAAACTTTCAAACTTTCATCCAGACTCTACTTTAGAACTGCAGTAAATTACACAGGAGTTTTTACATTGCCTCTAAATGGCTGTAATTAAGCCCTCACTTAGAGCTCTGCCATCTATACCAACAGAAAATCCAGTGTCATAAGGAATGCATAAGAAAGAAAATCTGTGGCTTGGCACAGATTCCTGTATAAAGGGTGCAGGTTAGGTACTCCAATAATTTCTTCTAAAAATAAGCTATTATACAATATGAGCACGAGAAAGGGCAGGAGAGTACAGGGAAAATATTACCACCTTTCCTTTTAAAGCTAAGATTAAAAGTGAACTCTTACCCAGGAAATCTATTAATTGTTAAACTTTTCATCTTCTAAACACACTGTGAAAACAAATGCACTTTTTGAAAATGACCCTGATTCAAATCCAATGTGTGCTCATAGGTCAAACTCTTTGAAGTGACTCTAATTAGCAGGAGTAGGTTACCTTGCTCAGGGTCCAGAAAGCTGTCTGATAAGACCTAGAAAAGCGGATGACACTAATTTCAAGAATGACAGAATTGGCAGCTGCTGATGCAATATAGTTGGTAAATTGAATTTAAAACAACGACATAAAAACAGTCTACTCTTCGAAACTAGAAGGGAATGATCAATTGCTCTTTCCTAAGCTACTGAAAACCAAAAATAACAACAAATGCATATGACATTTCTGCTGTTTCAATTGTAATGATGATTTTTATGAGCTCACTCCCTTGGCCACTCAATAGACTGCTCTTTTTTTAAGACACAATACTGTTTTCAGATAAGAACTAAATGAATACGTATCAGAAGGCTGCTGTTTAACAGTGAGGATTGTGATTTTTTTTTATCCACTAAAAGGCAGCTTTCAATTGTGGTGTCAGGAAAATAAAATATTGTTAATTATCTCCTCTATGAGGGAGAAGGTACTGTAGCTTTAAAGTGTAGCTCACATTAAATATTATCAGGCCTTAATTTCTGCTGATCAACAAGACTCAGAAAAGAAGGGAAAATTACATTATGAACATTTACCTGATGAGACGTAATGAACAGAAAAAAATGGCTTTTTTAATATTAATACTTCACCAAATATAAGTAAAAGGATCTTTTGGCTTTTGGCTCATTTTCTACCCACACAAGGTTGGTGTAAAAGCACTGTATTCCATTGCCTGTCTTCTAAGAAAATGCGAGTCCTGGTGTTCATGTTTCATTTGAAATGCTCAGAAATAAGGTATCTACTAAGGGGAAATGCAATGCCATTTGCAAGGATGGCATACATAAAGTCAACTTGCTAATTAGTTTCGGTTGTTCTCTAAGAACTATGAATGCTACCTGGTTATTCCAGCAGCAAATCTGTGGAAGTGATCTGATCAGCTGACATCCAGACCAGTAAAAATAATGAAAATGCAGTGCCACCATGCCTTTCCATATGAATATACCCTCATATTTTTTATATACACCTTGTGAGTGCCAGTGTTTCATTTATGACCTAATATTAGTCTTTTCATTTTCTCAGATTTTTAACCATCATTCTAATTTTTTCAAATTTTTGTTTTCCCATATGCAACACTATATTAAGACCACTACAAACACTGTACAAGGTTTCTAAATAAGAATAATTAATACAAAATTTCCTAGCAACATGATTTTGGAACAAAGGAGCATAACATTTGAAGAATATAATATTTCTACTGAAATGTGTTAATTGATTATTTACTCATATTAATCATTTATGGTACTTAGTAATAATTATTAAATATACCTGCTTGTTTTTTTTCCCCTTAAATATGCTGATGTGTTACAGGACTGTGATTTTACACAGAGAATCTAAACTCAGGCACTGTATTCAAATAAAAATAACTCTGATCAGAGTATAAATGGTAGTTTTGACAACATGAAACGTATAGAAATGATTAACATATAAATAAAGAGTTTTCTCTTTGTGCATCCCAGCTATGGACACTATGAATATTTGACCTTTGGTTTTAAGATATTTATATATTTTCTTTGATTACTACTTAAGCATTCTGTTTTAAAAGTTCATAAAATCTAATGTTAACTGTGTATTTATATTGACCATGCAAACACAGAGAACTGAGACATATTTAGGGGTAAGAAAACATGAATAATAGTTGCACCAGATTAGCAGAAAATGTAAAAAAAGCAAAACATGAGTGGAATCCATGATCTATTTGTTTCTCTCATGTCTACCTTCACCCTGCACAATCCCCACAAAAATAACAGTGCTTCAGAATCACTAGTCTAACCATTGACTCACCATAGGAACTCCCCCTTTCCCCTATTCCAGACCAACAAGATGATAACCAGAGAGTCTTTCAAGTTATCTAAATAGGCATTGATATAGAAAAGTAGTAACATGAAACAAAATCTGGGGTGCCTCAGCTGTTGAGGGCAGAAGGTCGTGTGTAATTTCCTTGGCCTTCCTTTGACTGCCTACATGCACACACACACACACACATAAGTAAAGGCGTTGATGATGCCATTGAAATAATTAATCAGACTTAAGATGAAATGGTCAACAGTTTCTCAGAGCGTTTGTCTTCTTTTTCATTACACCCTTATTCATAATTTGAATGTATAGCTTGTAATAAAGTGGTTATGGACTTTTAATGGATTCTAACAGTACTATTAGAAGAGGGTAGTCAGATATTGTAATAAGAGTCAAATGGGTTAAATTACCTTTCAATTCCAAGAGTGGTTTCAAACATCACATGTTTTGTAGGATTTAATAGAAAACAAAATCACATTTGGAACTCTGAGAAATAATAATGTGTCAATCTAGAGAGCATGGAATGTGAAAACCTTTGGTGGACAAGCATTTAAATGTGTTTAATGTAGCAAATAAAAAACTGTTAAAACTGTTATCTTCTATTTTGTTTTAAGAAACATTTCTGCTAAATAAAGGGGGAAAAGGTACCTTTTAACTAGAGTAAAAATGCTAGTAATAAATCATCTTAATGGTCCATAAGATTATTCTCTTACACATATACAAATTATACATTTTTTTGCAAATGCATTGCACATTACTCATTAGTCTAAAACAGCAGCATCTGCACTGTTCAAGAAAGAGGACTATGGGCATCATACGTTTTCTCTCTACATTGTAACTTACTGCTGTCTTATAAAACTGACATGTTTCATAAGATACGTAAAATCCTTCCTATCAATACAAAATATTGTGACATTTATTCCTCACTCCATCCCTAAATGTTGGTGTTTGTTTTATTTTTTGAGAGTCAAAAATTGTACCTTAACCTTCTTTGCATTCTCACTCCACTCAACTCCATGAAGTCCATCGCTAACAATGAATATATGCCTTAGGTTTTGGGGTGAAATGATGAATTAAGCCTTAGTTACATGAATGGTTTATATCATCAAAGAAAAAAACTAAGTGCTTACTCAATGTGACTAGAAAATATAATGATTTATTTCATTGTTTTCACAAAACATGACTTTACTCATAGTAATGAAAGTAATTGTAATTATTTAGAATCAGATTAATTTGTTACAGGCTAAATATACTAATAGTCTCTACTTAGCAAATGAGTTCCAAAATTATAGTGTTGAGAAATATGCCAATACTGATTGGCAGAAGTAGAGGGCTACTTAATTCTGAATTAAAAACAAAATTAAGTGTTTTCTGACACCATTGTACATGCTCTGTGACAATATAACCTACTAATGTCAATATTAATTTATTAGGAATAAAACAACAGATTTGTCAAGACAAGATGCTACGCTATATCATTTAACGTCAGCTTTGCTACACGGTGTCACAGTTTCTCTATTCACCAGCTCCTATGGTAATGATAAGGTAGGTGTACTTTCAATAAGTATTAAGTACTTTACTTTCCATCAAGAAAAATCCTAACTTGTCAATTTAATGATCCCTAAGACACAAAAAGGAATTAATATTCATTTTGAAATAACCATTTATCATTCTGCTCTCTAAAGTTAATACAGGATTTTGGGAAAATGGTCTTTATGGATATACTCTTTTAAAAAACAGAAACAAATAAAATGTCTTCAGACTGAAAGCTTTATTTTACCCCTTTTTTCCTCTTGTCTGTACAATGTTAACAATTATAAGACTTTTTCTTCCATCCAACTAATTAAGCAAAAAAGTCTCCACCTTTTGACTGATTTCTACTCACCCTTCAAACATGTCTTAGAGGTCATTTTAAGTGTAAAATTTCCCATAAAATTACAAAGAGCTTGTTGCTTCCTCCTCTGAGTCCCTTGGTAGGTTACTGACAAAACCTCCTTTTCCGTAATTATCACTTCTGTGATTGTGACCAGAGCTTCTGAGATACAGCCCTCTCCTCCACTTACATCTGTCTCCAGAGCTGACTATGTGCCTGGTGCGTGGCTGCACCAATTATTTGCTGAATAAATATTTGAATGAATTAAATAGATGTATTATGGCTCTTCCCCCCAAGCTGACATTGGGCAGTTTTTAAAAGTCAGCCTGCTATTATCTGGATGCCAGACACATCCCCTGGTATACATATCTAAAGAGAAGGTGATTATTGCAAATGTATTTTCAAAGAGCCTCCTATCAGAGGATTTCATTATTTACAGTTGTCTCAATTTTTATCCATGACCATTCAAAGTGAAGACATATTTCCATTAAATAATTATGTTTGCCAACAGAACAAACTCTTCTGGACTAAAAGGAATGGGAAATATATCACTTATATTTATGAAACTGTGAGATATATGACTATGTTCATACTCATAAGAATTATACTCCCTACTCACTGAAATTAGAATTAGTCTAAATTGAATAATGATTTTACTTTCAGTAAACTGATTTTAGCTTTTTCATTTATTGGATTAATATAGATCTCACAGTGACTGTTATCAAAGTTCAGTGATAGTCTGTGTGGAATTTATGATTTTTATCAAGTTTTTTTTTACTCCCCATCATAACCACCTCATAAAATTTTTCAGTAGTATTTAATGGACATATATAGTGACTTTGAGGATTTGAAGATTTCATTTTGGACTCTGAGAAGTTTACATAGTTTTCTGTTAACAAATTATTTTTTAAGAATTAAAAGTAAATATTTGTGTCTTTTATCCAAGTGCTTGTATTTTACATTCACAAAAGCCTGTAAGGAAAAGTTTTCAAGCAGCCAAGATGGAGGCATACTTAGAAATCCTTCGCTTCCGCTCAAAACCAAAAGAAGGATAGCAACCAATTTAAAAACAATAAACAACCAGAACTGCCAGAATAGCAACCTACATGGAACTCCAACGACCAAGGAGTTAGAGAAACTGTCACCCAGGACAGTACGAGGGGTGGAGGCAGGCAGCCCCGTGGGCGGAGAGGACCTGTGTCAAGGCGGCATACTGCACAGGCAAGGATGGGCTGACTTATGGGGACACTAAAGACTCAAAACCTCTAGCGGCAAAATACTGCAGGGATTGCAAAGGCAGCATAAAGTAGTCTCACAGGAGAGTTCACTGGAAATTGGGGCTAGAGAGGAGCAAGCAACATTATGCCCTCTTTGAGCCCTCCCCCATAGACAGGGCCACAGCGCAGCAAAGAGGGTTGCCCACTCTGGCAAATATCTACCCCCCCTTATAATATAACAGGTGCACCAAGACAAAGAATATGGTCCAAATGAAAGAACAGATCAAAACCCCAGGAAAAGAGCAAAACAATAAGAAGATAAACAACCTATCTGATGCTCACAGGAATTATTTTGCTAGGTCACAAAATGAAGGGAGAAAGGTTCCACAAAGTAAAAAGAAAAAATATACAGGTCACCAACAGTGAAGAGAAAGAAATGGGCTCAAATCAACAATTTGTAACAAGAGGAAGAAATAAATATCCAACAAGAACGCAATGAAGAAAAATTCAAAAAAATGAAGAAAGGCTTCAGAACCTTTGGGACAACTTTAAGCACTCCATCATCCAAAGCAGAGAGCTGCTAGAAGAGGAAGAACAAGAAATTGAGAACTTACTTGAACAAATAATGAAGTAATAGTTCCCCAGTCTGGCAAAGGAACTAGACCTCCAGGAAGTCCGGGAAGCTCAGAGAGTCCCAAAGAAATTGGACCCAAGGAGGAACACACCAAGATACATCATAATTAAGTTACCCACGGTTAAAGACAAGGAGAGAATCTTGAAAGCAGCAAGAGAAAAGAAGAGAGTTACGTACAAAAGAGTGCCCATAAGATTATCAGCTGATTTCTCAAAAGAAACCTTGCAAGCAAGAAGGGGCTGGAAAGAAGTATTTGAAGTCATGAAAGGCAAGGACCTAAATTCAAGATTATGCTATGCAGCAAAGCTATCATTTAGAATGGAAGAGCAGATCAAGTGCTTCCCAGATAAGGTCAAGTTAAAGGAGTTCATCATCACCAAACTCTTACTATATGAAATGATAGGACTCATCTAAGAAGTAGAAGAAGGTAAAAAACTATGAATAATGAAATGATAACAAACTCACAACTATCAAAAACTGAACCTAAAAAACAAAAACAAAAGCTAAGCAAACAACCAGAACAGGAACAGAATCACAGAAATGAAGATCACATGGAGGGTTATCAATGAGGAGGGAGAGGGGGAGAACCAGGGGGAAAAGGCACAGGGAATAAGAAGCATAATTGGTAGACATAAAATAGACAGGGTAGGTTAAGAATAATATAGAAAATAGAGAAGCCAAAGAACTTACATATACAACTCGTGAACATGAACTAGGAGGGGGGATGCTGGAGAGTGGGGTGTGCAGGACAGAGTGAGGATAAAAGAAAGGAAAAATTGGGACAACTGTAATAGTATAATCAATAAAATATACTTAAAAAAGGAAAAGTTTTCAATGTTCATAGTACTTTGAAGGAAAACATTTCCATCTTACATGATCCTCTTATTTGTACTATTGAATTTCATGAATTATTGTTTCAAAATCCTGTTAATCAACATATATTTTCACAAACAGGTGACCATGCAAGTGCCTTGAAAAGAAAAGCTTTCTTCATAAATATGTAAAGATGTAGCATCTCGGAGAGGAAAGTCTGCATATACATTCAGATCATATTTCCAAGAAATAAATATTCAAAATAAATACTCAAAATAAACATTTCGCTGCTAATTAGCCATATTTTATAATGTTTTGAATTATTCCAAAACGGATTGCGATGGCCAATTTTCCTCTAAACTGTGAGTGCAAACGATCTTCTTTCTTCTGTCCATAGTTCTTAACACTTTTAAAACATACATTTGAAAGAAGTAAACTCTCCTTGTTTTATGAATAAGATCATTAGATTAAGAAATTAGTCATCCTGACTTTTAGCATCTAATTTTAAGCTTTATAATGTGTTTCGAAGTAACATCTTGGGGCTCATTTATCACTTTGAATTCCCCAGCATTCAGCTTCCTCTTTTCCCCAAGATCTCTTTCAAAACGTTTGAATCCAATGTGAAAGATATTTAAAGAAATGTGGTATTTTTCTTTATATCGGATGCACATAAGAATTGGTTCATGAAAAGTGATTTCTAAAAACATGTGAACATGTTCTGCCATTATTCACAAGTCAAACTCTGATTCAAGGATTAAGAGTGACTATTTAAAAGTATAACTCATCTCAAAAAAGATTAATTTTCTAGGACTTAAAATAGAATTTTAACCAAATGGTTTTGAGATTTAAAGGCCAATTTTAATGGTATATAAATTTATTTCAACAGCCTCTTCCTTATATGTGAAGCCAGGCTCCAAAAAGATACTTCAAAACTTGATGTTTATGTGTGCTCCCAGATGTCTCTGGCTTAGCTGGTAAAGAGATTTCAATTCCCTGGGCTAGTTAGCATGGGCTAAATGTAACATCAGATAAACAGAGCCATATTGATCTGCTTTTGCTTCCTAGAATCTAATCTTCCAGTTTCATGCAGACTCAAAAAAAAAAAAAAAAAAAAAACTAGTCAATGACTTTAGTCATGAAAGTTCTCTTTTTCCAGATAGTAATCTTTACCTCAACTAAAAAAAAGTATTTTATAAGGCTTTTGTTAGAACGTCATATAGACATATGCTTGTCTTATAATTGAAATGCTATCCCCTTAATATTGCTTCACCCGAAGAAAATTCTGCCATACATACACATAAACACACAACATTTCATTTTTATAGTCGCAATTATTTTATGATCAGAGAGAGAGAATGAGACAGAGAGAGAGAAAATGACAAACACACTGAGACAGAAAAATAGGGGCAAAGAGACACAGAGATAATTTCTAGGTATACAACTCTCTAAATATGTTTGTTTAGATCATTTCCCAATGGCAAAAAACTTGGTTGTTACACATTCAATGTCTAAGATGCACACTACTATATTCCAAAATTCTGATCCCAAAAAGAAGACATTTCTCCAATGATATGACTTAATTACCTATCCTCTTAAACTCAGTGGATGGTAGACTGAATATGAATTCAATTTGGTGTGAGAAATCAATATGGGCTGTTGGTCTGTCTTACGCTCTCCATGCTTTATTTTCACTCTGATTCAAAACTTGAAGTCATCCTGTGATCTTACAATTAGATCATATTACATAGTATGTAAATAAATAGTAATTCCCAGGGAGAAAAAAATAAAACAAAACAGAAAACAAATGGGACACCTAGTGCTTGTCTAAAACTCTGTGTCAGACCATCTCACCCACAACCATGAGTCACAGGCCATGACTTATATGTTACAGTATCCCTTGTCACATACTAGGAAGTGGATGGAGTCTACATGATGAGCCTAGCAACTGTTACTGTGGAGAATTGGAAGCCGCTTCCAAGGTCATCAAGGTGGTCATAGCTCCATTTATCTTATACCTTGAGCTGCCTGTTTTTCCTTTTAAGCTGCCCCATACTGTTACTTAAAATAGTATTCATCTCTAATAAGTGGAGAGTGCCGAACATCAAGAATTTTTTCTAAGCTTTGTGCTCTTATCTCAATCCAGCATACTACCACGAGGAAAAGATCAAATGGGAAGCAGCTACAGTCTTGCTCTACATTCCTTAGAGAGAACACGCTCAAATGACAGCCTTATGTTTTACTAACACAGTCTTTTAAAGCAGCCTGTAATAGATTATATTACCAGGACGGATGCTTACTTAACAATGATCTGTAATTCATTAATTCTTTCACACCTTATTTCTGTAGAATGTTGAAACACAAAATAAACTGTCACCAGTAAAATGGTAAAAAACCAATAACATCCAACAATACCTACAATTTTATGAGCAAGAATCATGCTGCAGTAAGTAATCAGAACCTATTTAAGATTTTAGGTCCCGGGTGTATATGTACTGTCTGCTGACAAGCTATGCAATTATAAATATATTCTTCATGTCAGTGTATTGCAAGTTCCTAATGAAAGTTGTACAATATTATTAGGAGGTTCCAAATACTGTTAATCTCTACGAACATTCTGTTTTATCATTTTTCAGTGAACAGGTACATTTTTAAGGCACCCAAGTGTCAACAAGTGTATCTAATAGAGCCTTGAGCTTCACTGATTTCATAAAAGAGGAATTTGCCAGCGAATTTAGGAAACTCACATTATATATTCAGGTTAGATTCACAAATTCAATGTTGCATGGCAAGAAGTCTATGCTCATTTCTTGGTATCATGAATTGCAATTTTTCCCCCAATTCAGGGAACCAAACCTAAACCTTCATAAATGAGTGAACAATTCAAAGGTTTCTTATACTGTAGAAGCCTTAGAGAAGGAATTTATCACGTATTCAGTTGAAAGGGCTTAGCTGATGATGGCCATGAATGTGATCTCCATCCAGTGTAACCTGGTTGTTTAAAATAAAACTGATGTACCTTTTATAGTAAATATACACTCTAATCTCTTCATGTAAATATACATATATTTGCATGCACAAACACACATATATACACATATATGTTTGGGAGTTTTTAGCTTCCATGTTAACAATTACTGTTAGGATAACACAAATGATTAGCTGACACACCTGAAATCTTCTCAAAACCTACTGCTATATAAAGGTAGGAATTAGATACACATTTTGAATAATTTAGAACGGAGAATTTTCATCTTGCTAGCTTGTACAACCTAAGTACTATGCGTCATATGGTAGGTGTCAAATAGAAGTTTGTCAACTGAAACTGAATTGAAATGTAAAGATTAGACAGCCACTAGAGAAAACATATGTTTTTCCAATTTAAATTAAAATTTTTCAGCTAATGCTTTGAGAAAATAATGTCTTAAGCCAATTTAGATATGTAAGATGAAAGTATTAAATACATCTATTTAGTAATAAGTGAAAAACTTGCAACAACATCAAAAGTTATTATTTACCTATCTATCTCATAATATTCAACATATTTATTAAATTGATTTTGGAAAATTTCATATGGTTTGATATATAATTCAAATCATGTCTTTTTTTAATAAATCCCAAACACCTATCAGCACTCACTGAATGAAAAGTCATAATAATATTATGTACTGTTTCTCCCACAACAAATTTTTTATTCATTAAGCTGTTCCTCTCAATTTGTTTGCAGTGTGATTTTCTGGGATTCTTTCCATTTAAAATGGAGTTGGCTATCTCTAGAACTGAAAACTTTAAAGTCTGCAGAGCACAAACACTGCTGGGTTTGAAGTATACCCGTCCATACCTTATGAAGATAAAATTAGCCAACACTACCTTGGGTTAAGCTGTGTGAAAAAACGTTCTGGAGGTCACAGCTCTGCTTCTGAATTGCCCCACAGTGACATGGCAGGAGGGAGCCTCCCTATGGATGGATACAGGCCCCGCATTGCTCTTCTGCTCAAATGAGATCGGTAAGGCACAAATATGGGCACTGATAGCTCTTTAAATCTTGGGTGTTTAGATGCAAATTAAAAGACTGCCCCACACTTTCACTTTTCTTGTTCTCTGTACATTTCATCTGGCTTGTGTGACTTTAAGTTGAGCTTTGGAAAGTTGGGACCTGACTGTTCCAGGTATAAATTTTCTTCTAGTCTTAAAATTTTATGTCTTATTTGTAGATGTTTAAAATCCTAGATGTATTTTTTCTTACAGTAATGTGAATGGCTGTTCATGTCTGCAAATAGCCAATTGTCCACTCAGACAATACAAATATTGATTTATGTTGAAAAAATAGAAAGAAAAAAAAAGACCTGTAAACATATACATGGACACAGCCCCGCTGTTAACTCCTTTTATGTAAAGAGCTGAGTTGGCACAATGTTTCCTAAGCTCTGAAGGAGACAACCAGAACAGTGGAAGAGGGAGCTGATGGAATAGAAACTCAACACAAAGTATGGAGACACTGACAGGCATGGGAGATTTCTGCCACTTGGAAAGGCCAGCAGGAGTCTAGGTTTTGGTGATGAGCAGTCCATACTAAATTAATGCTGAACAAATATTTATTGAGTGTGAATAACTTTGAAGGTATAATATGCATAAGTCACATAAATTAAAAAAAACAAGTATGCATAAATTATTCCACACTTACAAAATAGTTCGGGGGTATAGTGGGGAATACAGGTTACCTGAAAGTAAAGATATGTTTCCATAGGTTACCCTTAAGCTGTCTCTTAAGTAGAGTATACTGTAAGTTATTGATAGCAGGACTCAGGGTCCTTTATACCTGGTGCCTGTTAGGCAGTTAGAAAATATATATTGAATAAGAGAGAAAGGAGAGGGTGAGGCAAGAAATGAATCAGGAGATTTCATTGAGGGCTAGCTGGTACATGGTTAAGGCATTTAACATTACATCATTGCTGATAGCAATAAAAGCCTATGAAGCTGGGGAATAAAATACTATTTTACTTTCCATCTGGTAGAAATGTGGACAGTGAGTCAACAGACTAGAGTTTGGTAGCAGCAGGGAGTCCCGTCAGAGAACTGCTGGGATCATCTGCACAGGATGATGAGGACTCTAATGGAGTGGCAGTGGAGAGCCCTCTCAGACTGTCATGGGTCACTGTCCTAAAGAAAGTTTACCTTCTCCAGCATTTCCCTGAAACAGAGCCCTTTGATGTAGTACGAAGAAAGTTACCTTAGTTTAAGAATTATCAATACCAAGATTTCTATCTATTTGAATTTATTACCTATCATTTCCAGAAATAAGTTAGTACTTATTTTATGGTGCTTACTTAAAGGCTTTATTGCCTTGGGTGTGAGAAGGAAAAGCAAGTCTGACTTAAAGCCTGGGGCTAAGAAATAAATATTTCCCTGTGTTTGTGGTCCTTTATTTTTATAGTCGACCATGGTCAATTACAACAAAAACTCACAACATAAGCTTGTGCCAATGGCCAAATTAAATATGCTTATTTATGGGTGGCCTGGACATACTTACATGCATATTTTCTTTGCAAAATTATAGGAAAGAATGGATAATTTTCAAACTCCCATTTCATTTAAAATACATCAAGAAGTGGTCATCTTTACAATGTCAACTACCCCCTTTCTAATTTGATATCTTAGTACAAAATGATCTAATATACAACTTTGAGAAATTGACCAGAAAAAGAAGATGAATGATAATGTTTCTATAAAAGTGGTACCTTTAAAATGAATAAAAAGTACAATTATGCATAGTGGTTAACACAGAAGTGTTAATTTTAATAAAATGTAACTGTCTAACAACCATAAAATGAAAGGAGACAATTTTAAACATAATAAAATATGCAAAATAAAATCAATTATTGAAACATATGTCAACAATCATATCTAGAGAAAATATATTTAAGTAATTCTACTGTTCTCTCAATAAGAAAAAATATTCAGCAGTGTCAGGGCTCAAGAGAATACCATCAAAACAATACTGGTTGTATACAATGCCCTTTTCTGTCCATTTGTTTGTACAGTTCTGCATCTTGGGAAAGACAAACATGATATTATTCCTTATGTATGACAATAGCTTCAAATGTCAATAAAACATTCAATAAAACTAACTTTTAGTGCTGGACCTCATAGGATGGGGAAAAGTAAAGGATACTTCTTCAGGCTTTCTATTCAATATCGATAGATAGATTTTCTTGAGCACTATTGATATGTTCAAGAGCTTTGTGCTTCCCTAAAAAATGATTCCAGGAAAAATAAATGTCTATGGAAGGTTTGAATTAAATTGGATGAAAGTACCCCAAGAACATATTTCCTTAATGAGAAGAAAAACTTTTATATCAGCAAAATACTCCCTCTACTTGATGGTTTATCTTAAACCAAAAAGTCACTGGGCACTTAATAATTATGGTATAAGCTGTGGGGTAAAGTTTTTTACACTCAAGAGGCATTCTAGACAAGATGGAGGCATAGGTAGATATGCTTCACTTCCTTGCAAAACCAAAAGAAGGATAACAACCAATTAAAAAAAAAAAACTAGAGCTGCCAGAAAATCAAACTGTATGGAAGTCTAATAACCAAGGAGTTAAAGAAGAAATAGTCATCCAGACTGGAACAAAGGCTGAGACAAAGAAATATGGCTCAAATGAAAGAGAAGATCAAAACTCAAGAAAAAAGTTAAGTGAAAAGGAGATAGAAAACCTATCAGATGCAGAGTTAAAAACATTGGTAATCAGGATGCTCATGGAAATTATTGAGTACAGTTCCAAAACAAAGGAAGAAATGAATGTTATACAAAATGAAATAAAGAAAAATGTACAGAGAACCAACAAAGAAGGGAAGGAAACTGGGTCTCAGATCAACAATTTGGGACAAAAGGAAGAAATAAACTTTCAACTGGAACAGAATAAAGAAATACGAATTCAAAAAAATGAGGAGAGGCTTCAGAACCTCTGGGACAACTTTAAGCACTCCAAGATCTGAAGTGCAGGGCTACCAGAAGAAGAGGAAGAACAAGAAATTGAAAACTTATTTGAACAAATAATGAATGAACAGTTCCTCAACTGGCAAAGGAAACAGACTTCCAGGGAGTCCAGGAAGCTCAAAGAGTCCCAAAGAAATTGGACTCAAGAAGGACCACACCAAGACACATCATAATTACCCAAGATTAAAGATAAGGAGAGAATCTTAAAAGCAGCAACAGAAAAGGAGACAGTTACAAACAAAGGAGTGCCCATAAGACTGTCAGCTGATTTCTCAAAAGAAACCTTGCAGGCAAGCAGGGGCTGGAAAGAAGTATTCAAAGTTATGAAAGAAAAGGACCTAAATCCAAGATTACTTTATGCAGCAAAGCTTTCATTTAGAATGGAGGGGAAGATCGAGTGCTTCCCAGATAAGGTCAAGTTAAAGGAGTTCATCATCACCAAGACCTTATTCTATGAAATGTTAAAGGGACTTAGCTAAGAAAAAGAAGAAGATCAAAACTAGGAACAGTAAAATGACAACAAACTTACAACTGTCAACAACTGAACTTAAAACAAAAACAAAAATAAGCTAGGCAAACAACTAGAATAGGAACAGAATCACAGAAATGGAGATCACATAGAGGATTATCAGTGGGGAAGGGGAGAAGGGAAAATGGGGAAAAAGGTGCAGGAAATAACCAACATAGTTGGTAGGTACAAAATAGACAGGGGGAGGTTAAGAATAGTATAGTAAATGGAGAAGCCAAAGGACTTATATGTGTACATGGAACATGACATGAACTAAGGTGGGGGGGATGCTGGAAGGAGGGTGGGTGCATTGGGGAGGGGACTAAAGGGGAGAAAAAATGGCACAGCTGTAATAGCAAAATCAATAAAATATACTTAAAAATTGTACACTAAAAATACAAAAAATCACCTTATGTTATCTTTTCCATAATGTATTTATATTAACTCTAAAGTCGCATTACACTATTTGCTATCTATAAAATGTTTAAAATTTCCTACCAAGAGAAAAACAATCCTCTAGTATAGTCTGACTCAATTCTAGATTGTGTAATAAGAACACATGCACAAAAAATTTTATTATCTCAAAGTATGTTTAAACCTATTGAGGTAATCATAGGTAAACAAAAATATTTAGAGAAAGTGTGGGTAGGAGGGCTAAGTTAGTACAGAGTACATATATATTTATTTATCTTTAGAGGGGAAGGGAAAGAGAGAGGGAGAGAAATATCAATGTGTGGTTGCCTCTCCTGTGTTCCCTGCTGGGAACTGGAACTGGCCTGCAACCCAGGCATGTGCCCTGACTGGGAATCGAATCGGTTGTTTGGTTCGCAGGCCTGCGCTCAATCCACTGAGCTACACCAGCCAGGGCTCAGAGTACATATCTAACTAGCTTAAAAGTTTTAAACTAATATAATGGTGAGAAAGAATTAAGAATAGGAATTTTAAGAATCTAAACTTACCTAAGAACATGAGTTAAATACATTCCCTGTCTCCTATGGTATCTCAGAATATCTGAGGAGCAGTCCAGGGGAGATAGTCAGTAATTAGATTGTCATACAACTTGCCTCAACTCTCCCCAGGTATGCAATAACTATTTTGTTAAAATATAATTTCTTCCAAGACATTTGCACTATTCACAATTTTGTTCTTAAGGATCTAACACCTCCCCAAAGCATAGGAGCTTCTTTCAAATATACGAAGAACCTACGCTGAAGACTTGACTTAAGGCTTCCAGGGGTCTCCAAACTTTTGGTGTTTCTGCACCACACTAAAAGAAGAAGAGTTGTCTTAGGCCACAAATTAAATACATTGTGACACATAATCAAAAAAATTCTTAATATTTTAAGTAAATTTATGACTTTGTGTTGGGTCGCATCACATTCGCAGCCATCTGGAGCTGCATGCGGCCTGCGGCTGTCTGTGGGTTGGACACACCTGCTACTCAAATTGTTGACTACAATCTTTATAATTCTAACAATGATCCCAAATGTCAGAAGCCTTCATCAGCAACTGCCAAGGTTTGATTCTTATCTATAACCATAAACAAATAAATACATGAACAAATGAACAAAGAACTAAAAAACTGCAGGGCTGGGGGAAGCTCTGTTGCAGGGGAAGGAACACTAGACTTGGAGTGAAAGAGGCTCAGTTCAATTCCTCACCTTACCACATATGAGATTCCTAATGTGGATAGTGACATCGCTATTTATTTAATTATAGTAAATAAAATTATGTGTATGGAAAGGCATCATGGAGCCTGACATATGGATGGTGTCAGCTGAGTAGGTGATTATAGATTCTGAATTTGGAAGTGAACAATGACATGTGTGAGTGATCTAAAATCAAGAATGAGAAAAATAAGAGAGAAGGAAACATTTATACAATTACAATGGAATTTTTAAAAAAGAGATGAGTCATGGAGAATATATTTGGATATCATTCTATGGTAAGCATTACCATTTTGCTTACAAAGGTAAATATTATTGAAAGCAAGGAGTCATGTAAATGTAGATCATCTACTTGTCTGATAATAAAACCAAAATTGTTTGTGGGTCAGTAATTTTAACATACTTGCAAAATGCATGCCCCTACTTTTAGAATCATAAACATTCTTTGAATAAAGGAAGTGCATCCACTCCAAGGAGATTTTGGGGGCTGATATCCTGTAATCACAGACTGAAATGGATTAAAGAAGTATTCAGTCCTGTTTCTAAACACAATACTAGTGAACCAAAACATTTGTTTTTAACATATTTTATTTTAAAATGTCTTTGTGAAACTTTATTCCGCATGCTTCCTTGATATCACTGACTGGCTAAACAGTTCTGTACAACTGACGGAACTGATATACCTTTTCCCTAAGCATCTCTGTTTCTTTGTGGAAGAGCATGCTAACTGGACAACAAGCTTCTCCTATGCATGCCTCATAACAAAAATTATTGAAGTGCCAGTACTTATAGCAAATTTTAAAAGTATTACTACCTTTCTGAAATAATCAGGGTTTTTGAGAAAAGAAAAATAAAATATACTTAAACTAGAGAATTATTAATGGTAACATTTAATTTCATATAATCCTAGTGACTCAGCAGTGGAAAATACTCCGACCCTTCATTTTATAGAACAGAACACTGAGATACATAAATGTTACATAATGTGTCTAATGTTGTACAGTCCATGATAGTCAGGCTGAGGACTGGAAGGAACGAGACCACCAGATACCATAGCTCATGCTCCGAATGAAAATCCTGAGTGGAGGATGTAGGGCTTAGAAAACAGCTTTGTAAGATTAGGTGATTTGTAACAATTAAGGATACATTTTCATAGAGTACAGGATTTTTTTAGTTGCTATTTCTTTAATTGACAGTTTATTGTATTATTACAACTTCAATTATTGTAGCTCAATCAATGTATTATAAGTTTTACTGTTGGAATGATTTTGGCTTCACTTTATAAATAATAGGTTCTTGGGTTTTGGTTTATATAAAAGAAGAGTGAAAAAGACCTTGGAGATTTAGAGATATTTCAATTAATTCAAAACTTGATTTGTCTATTTAAAAAATCCATATCCACATTAGATTTCCCAAGCTATCTCTTTTACAATTCTAACAAATATGTACAATTGAGGTATCTTCATTAAATGTGAAAGAAGAAAACAAGTATAGCTTATAAATAACATTTAAGTGAATTTTAAATTGAGTTTTGAAGTTAAATCATAACATTTTAAATATATAAAAATAACATTGTAGTACCTACTAATAAGTTTAAAAACTAGGACCTATGCATTATCCATTCCAGTCACCAGACTCTAGCTAATATTGATTGAAATATGTGAGAATAACTTTGTTACAAATTAAAATGTAATTTTCATCCATTCAACACAACAAATTTATAAGAAGAAAGTAAAAGTGACACCTAGATGTAGGTAGCATTTGCCTGAACAAAATAATTTTTAATGGCATGCTGTGAGATTTGTTAATTATGCTGCCAAGGTATAAGGCAGCATTAAATCCCACCACTCATTAAAACAGTAACTTTTTACTGAGCTATGCAGTGGGAAAATCTTGGAATTAGCCACACCTGTAATTGAATCCCAGTACTACCATATACAAGTAGTAGACCCTGGACAAGTTATTAGGCTTTTCAAAGCCTCACTTTTTTTACATTGGGGGTAGTAGTATCATCCATCCTATAGAGCCACAGCGGGGTAGAAATGAGCATGCATTTGAAGGCTCCTAGACTAAAGCCTGGCATCATATGTGTTCAATTATTTTTCTCTCCCAAATAATCAACCTAAATCTCTTCCTATGGTCTTCCACTGACCTGAGCTGGGCATGTCCATAAGCTCACCTAAGGTGAGCCAGTGTCATTAACTCTGCTAGAAAGAAACTTGTCAAAGGTGTGCATTATGCCTGGGGATGACCTGCACAGTTCCGTCTCTTGCCAGCAGCTTATCTTTGATATTTCAGTGGTTTAGACAGGAGTGAACACTCCAGCCCCCCTTGTCTTTTTGTAGAGCTCAAAATAGGAAGCTGGAAAAAGAAATGTGGTGGTGCTGCTGCCACTTGTTTGAAATTGGAACGGGAGAGTCAGAGTAAGCAAATAAAAACACATTTGATTATTCCCCTAAGGTAAATATGTACTAAAGCCAAGTGGTCATTTGTCTATTTTATTCTGAGGCTTATCATTAAAAGCACTTAAATTTAAAATGAAACAACTGCAATTTCCCTGGTATATCTATTCTTTAACTTTTTGTTTAAAAAAGAGAGAGAGGAAATAAGGGAAAAAAAAGAAACAAAAATTAAAAGCAAAGCTGGATTCTAAAGTCAAATGTCAACCAAAGCAAATTAAAAGGAAATATCTTTTTAAAGCACACAAATGCACACAAATATTTTTAGTTTTTGCACACAGATGCACACATGCACATGCACACAAAGATTTTTAGTTTTTTTAATATAAGGACTTGTTTAAAAATATTTTTTTTGCTGTTATTCCATTACCATTGTCCCGATTTCCCCCTCTTTGCCCTCCTCTGCCCATCCCACCTTCGTTCGGCTCCCAGAGTTAATTACCACAGGACTGTCCATGTCCATGGGCCATCCATACATGTTCTTTTTCTAGCCCCTTCCCCTTTCTCCCACCATTATCCACTTCACACTTCCCCTCTTGTCACTTTCAGTCCATCCCATATTCCCAGGCCTATTTTGTTCATTTAGTTTATTTTGATTTTAGAGAAAATCACCAATTCAAAAGAACTTACACACCCCAATGTTCATACCAGCACTATTTACAATAGCCAAATGCTAGAAACAGCCTAAATGCCCATCAGTAAATGAGTGGATAAAAACACTGTGGTACATTTACACAATGGAACACTACACAGCAGAAAGAAAGAAGGAACTCCTACCTTTTGTGACAACATGGATGGTCGTGCACACAAATATCTTTAAATTAATTTGTTCAATTAAATAAAAAAATACGAGCATTAGACCCTCAGTGGTAATTTATTGTCTTAAATTTGTCTTTTCTTACTTTCCAGTTAATGGAATGAAAGAAAGCTGGGACTCATGAAGTGAAGTTGTTCCCAGTACAGTGCAACATCACCATCAACTCTGAAACAGGCGCGAGTCTTCCACACTCGCCCACACTGTGCTCTCGCTTCCGGCCATCGTGCCTGTTCCTACCCTATCACTAAGACATACCCGCTATCATAAGTCATGTAAGCAAAATTAGATTTAGAGAAAGTATTATTTTGTATTCATTTTGACATGAAATCTATCCATTTATTTCTAATAACCAGCTAAATATACAAATCTCTTAAAATACCGTTCTGTGAATCAATGCCAGGATGAAACCTATTGATACATACAAGGATTATCAGTCTTGGCAAGAAAGAACTATTAGTTGTAGAAAAAAACTTAAATCCTTACAAATACTTACAAGTGAATCTTATTCAAAGGCAATGCATAAATGATAGATTATAGTTATGTAATAAATCACTAAGGGCAAAAATCTGTGATCTTCTTTTATCCATAGTTAGCAGTTGTTCTCCAATTATAGCTTTTCCTAAAAAGAGTCATAACCAGGTAAGTTCATAAATTTGTATTTGCCGTGATGAACAGCACAAATGATAGACAGCCCAGTCCCTGACACTGGGTTTCGCCCTCCACTGGAAGCAAGCTCATGGAACATCTATTCTCCAGGTCAACTTCAGGGGACTAATCTAATGCAGCTACAAGTATGCTGAAGGCCTTGGGAAATGACTGATTGAATCTCAAGTAAATGTGTATGGAAAAGGCATAGTCTTAACCATGACCATACAGCAAATCTAGTGAAAAGAAAGGTGTTTGATTTTAACTGCTTGACTTGAGGGTGTAGTTTAGTAGGGACAAAAACAACAGTGGTCCCAAGACTCTGCTCAGTGATTTCAACTCTTTTGTTCTTTAGGAGTTAAGGAGACTGTAGTAGGGATTGATAATGCAATCTAACAGAATGAAATAAGAAATCCAGCCTCTCTGGAGAACTAACAACAACAACCTAAAATCACATGGCTTCCTCACACCACTCTAAAGGTGTAGGAAAATTAGTAATGTGTGAAAGCATTTCATTGACCTACTGCAGTATGACTATGGGGATGTACATCTTACTGGTTTCATCTCAGCATTGGTTGAGTCTTGAGACACACTCGTGTAAAGGTGGGGGAAATACACGGTGATTGCTTTCTAACAAAATTTATAAAATGAAAATTGACCTTTGTTATTAAAATAACTTCAGACTTCATACACTGAGGCTCTGGATACCCTTGTCGGTATTTTTCCATTTGCACTTTCCACATGTCGTTACCCAGCTAACTCTTGCTCTGCCTCTAGATTTGGGTCCCTTACCCTCCCTTCCAGCATTCCTTCCCCTGGGCCCTCAAATTGGGCTTCCTCGGCCTCTGAGTTTCTGAGCATCCTCTGCATGTGTCTATTTTTATCCCATTTTAGTTGAGGCAAAAGCTGTTGGTTTCTAATTGAACACAGACGATCCCCTCTCTTCCTAACAGAACTAGCCTGTTTTTCAGAATGCCAATGTTCCCAGCACATAAGGTAACTTATAGGAATAAATCAACTGTTTCAATCTTAGTCTTTCAAACTGATGTTCACTTTTCAAGCTTTGCTTGCTGGAGTGCAGAACCAGGTGACATGAGTATGAGCAGGAAGTCGTCAGAAGTCCATCAGAGGTTTTCTGAGGAAATCTATCACTCCTATTTTAAAAATTAATGCACTGTCTCTCTCACATCCTGCCATCTTAGACGATGGAGTTAATATGGGAAACATGAGTCCAGTGTGGTCACACTGAAACTGAGGAGAGAAAAATGGTAACACCGTAGAGCAACAGAAAGCATTCAGCTCTTATTGACACCATTCAAGTGTTGGTAAACCAATTCTGAAACTGAGTATGACTGGCGCTCTCGTTAAGTAGACTAAGAATGTCTTCACAGTTCAGAAAAACCTTATGTGTTTTACTTGCATATATTTCTATAATAAGTGAAACACTGGATTTAGAGGCTTGCATGAAAAAATGTTCAATGACATACCTAATATCTATGTTATTATTATTACTATTATTATATATTAATACTGGTTACATCAAGATAACATCAATATAACTTAAAGATTTATATCCATTCTATTGAGACTTGCAATCATAATGATCACAATGTGATTGTTGATTGAACTGGATCCTTGATTTATTAAATCATCTTAATGGATGCAGCTGAGATATCACTATTAATTGTGTTATAAATTCAAATCCTTATGAATGCTGACATGCCATATAAATGTGCAATATGTTAAATTTATCTCTGTTGAAGATTTCTGTTGTCAGCATTTTAAACTAATATAATGTGGACTCAACTTCGTCATGCAAAATGTATTGAACATAATAATAAACAATGAAAAACAAAGGTATCACCCGGACATAGTAATGACAGTTATAATACATCAGAGTTCATCTATATTATGTCCTCCTGTGTTTTAAATCAACTGTCCTAATGCGTTATTTATTCTATCAAATGTTGATAGCAACTGACCAACATCATGCTACTATGAAATAATAGCAGTGACTTTAATGAAATATACACGCATATCTCTTTCTCTAAACACTATTTAACAACAAAGCACACTATCCTCATGCAAAAAGGCTTCTAGAGGTATAACAAAATGGAAAAACTGCAGGAGAAATAGTGAGAAATTATCACAGGAACAGCTGGTGAAACCACACCAACTTAAGATGCATGATTATAATTTCACCAAGTACGAGAAAGAAACAAAATATACTTGCACCTTTACACAAATTATACTACCTACAGTTATCACTGAGACTTGGGAAAACACTGTCCAGGACTGGACTGTGGCAGTAGTTTCCAAATATTTTTGTCCCAGGCACCCTTAGCATTCTTAAAAATACTGAGGACCCTATAGAGCTTTTGGATATGTGAATTATATGTATCAATATTTACCATATTAGAAATTAAGCAGAAATAGTTACAGCCCAGTACAGCCCAAGCACAGCAAATTTGATCAGCAATCACAGCAATAAAGCTATCACATGTGATGTAGTCTTTAGCAAACACAGCTCTACACTTGAGACATGATAGAGGAAAGGCAAAAAATGTCCTGGTATAAATGTGAAAGTAGTTTTGACCTTCCAGATCCCCAGGAATTCCCAGCTCTTATGCTGATAACCATTCGACTATAGTAATACAAGAAAAACTTGGAGCAAAATGAATAGACCAAAGTTTTGGGAAGGTGCGTTGTTTTTCCGTCCAGTGTTCAAAGAGAGAAACTGATTGAAGGTAAAAAGATAAAGGCAAATATTCTACTGCAGTCTATAACATGAAAAATGCTTTTTCTAATTCAGTTTGCAGCTGTCAGTTCTTATGGATACATTAACTCTCATGAAAATTGCTAGATGACTCAGTTATCTAAAAGTAGAGTAGCTGATAAAATTTAAGACTGCCTTGAAGTCAATTATGCTTCACTGAAAATAGAAGTAAATAAAGGCACTGCTAACCCTTGGCTTAATTGGGAAAAAAACAATGCTCGTTTATGTATAAATGACATAAGGCATGAGCTGCTCATGTTTTAAATAATAAAGAAATTATAGCCAGGTGGGAATTTTAGATGATCAAAGACCAACATTTCTAAAAATAGGAACTTTTGGTTTTACTGTCAGAAAATAGGACTAATACGTGAGGGACTAATATGTGGTGTAAGTAGACAGCTCATAAAGAAGAAGGCAGGCTAAGGCTCTTCAAAGGAAATTACGTTCAGAATGAGAATGATGACGTCAGAACTGTAATTAAATAAAGTAGAGTAAAAAAATGAAGCAAGCAAGAATAGAGGAACGGGGGAAGGAGAATCAAAACTCAATGAAATTATGGGTCCAGGCACAAATCACTCAGTTTAAATACATCACTGAAAATTAAAATGCAACTACGAATTTTATAATTGGCTTATGCTTTTTAAATAATACTATTTTTGGAAACTAAATATTCTTAATTTTTTTACTTGCATCTCTCTCTTCAGTAGCCCTTCATTTTTCCTATTTTGAGTTGATTTAAGTTTTTGTCAGATTAAGGCATATTTGCTGTCAATTATGAGTTTTGTGTGATTTTAAGGTAAATTGTTGAAACATTCTTGCTTATATCTAAATACTGTGAAACCAGATTTATAGTCCATACTCCTTCCATTTATTCATAGCTTATATGCTTTTTAAAAAATATCGTTATTCTGTTACGGTTGTCCCAATTCTTTCCCCTTTGCCCTCCTCCGTCCAGTCCATCCCCCACTCCCACAGTCAGTCCCCACACTGTTGTCCATGTCTGAGGGCCATTCACACATGCTCTTTGACTAGGCCCTTCCCTTTCTTCCCATCACGATCCCCCTCCACCATCCCCTCTGGTTGCTGTCAGTCTGTGCTTAGGTTTTTAAATGTTATGTCTATACCAAAAATACGTTTTAAAGAAATCAACTCTATTTGCTTTCATCACAGACCCCTGGTACAGTTGGACAACTGATTTCAGCAAATTCGCTAATGCTAAGCAGCTCTTAAAGCTCAGTAAAATCTGACAGAAATCATAATAGCTATTTTTGTGTCTCATTTCTATGTGCTTTTTTCCCTTTTTTACCCCCACCCCTCCACCATCACCCCAGGTTCAGTCACCTACTAAGTACTCTGGTTTTCATCTCTCCACTGCTTGTTATGCCTTTAAAAAAGGTCTAACCTAGCAGTCAGTTTCCAAGTTGTTGGTTGCACTACGAAACTGCTACAAATAACTGGTGGTTGCCTTGATAGCAGAACGTGCATTACAATTTAAAAATGCCTCTTTCTTTGCGGAGATACTTAGCTCTGATTGAACAAACCATTTTACACAGCACATTTCCTCCCAAATACATAGGTTGTGTATTTGGGCACTGACCGAAGGATTTGCAGGAGAAAATAAAATGTTTTTCTCCACCGATTCCACTGAACAGAAAATAGATTATTTAAATGTCACAAGGAGAAAATGCCAGTTATCACTCTCCCCGTGGTCTGAAGGAGAGAAGAAAGGTGGAAGTTGGTATTGGACAGTCATAGCAGGTGATGGAGTGCGGGCTGACGACTGCATTAATAAGGTATTGACTTTATCCTCACCTTAAGGGGGGGATGTTTATGTATCCACATATAAGGTCAAGGAATTTTTCTTTCATTTATGCTCAGTACTTTCCTAATCTCACATGTGATCTCAACTTTGGACTCATAAGTAGGGTGACGGAGCACTTTGGTGTCTTCAGGATAGAACTGGTTTACAACGGTTAACCCTGAGTAATTACCATGAGTGCCTGATTTTACTCCTCAAAATAGTCCCCATTAGGAAGATAATGTATACGGAGACCTTATGTATAGGGGGCAGGTTTGAAATGGAATGAGTTAAGGAGGAAGTGATGCTGGAGAGAGATTATTTTAGTAGTGGGAGGCCAAAACCTGCTCCGAGGTTGTGCAGCGGGAGCGTTGTTCTACGAAGAGCTCAGCTGACTCTCTCGCTACGTTCAGAATGCAGGCTTGGGGGCCGAGAAGGGCACAGTTTGTTTCTCTCTCACCAAGGACAGAAGAGGAGAAGGGCTACTCCAAGCAGCGCAGGCCTTGGATTAAGTGTTAAGATCAACGCTCCTGAAACACATGGATTCAGGCACCAGATGAACACAGTTCAGATCCTTATTCTGACAAGTAGCAGCTGGAAGATGAGGGCACGTTTTAATTAGATCGTGCCCTGAGCCCTGGATTCTTCTGCTGTAAAACGGGGCGATGATACACTTGTCAGACTTACTGTGACATTTGGAGATACCTGTGACACGCACGATGTGCAAATGGTTCCTCTCACTACTAGAATCTTAACACACTCCGAACACTACTGATACATGCCAGCTAACGTGTGCTAATCAGTGTACTATACACCTCCTAGCAGCTGAGTCCCGTCTTAGGCTCTTCATCTTAATTATGTGATGTTAGTTTTAAAAGTGTGATTATTACCTGTTATTCACCCACAATAATACAGGGATTCAGAGAATTCGCAATCTATGTCCATTTTCACGGGGTAGTAATTGGCCAAGTTAGGATCACAGGGTTTAGATCTGATTAAATTCAGGTTATATCTGTAATCTCTGGTTTACTTAGAATTTACACCATCAAAGGAATATCGCATGGTTTTACTCACCAAGGTATAACCAGTGCCTGGGACAGTGTAAAAACAACATGATAATAAACATATAACAAAAATAATCATTTAAGCACTGCCAGTATGACATATGCTATATGTTATATTACATATGTAATATATGTTATTTATATTATATGTACACACAGGCCAGGAAGCTGTCGGTTTTATTCTATTTTTTACCTGATATTGCCAACTTTGTGTTTAAAGCACATAGAAACTTTTTAGCTACAAGAAAGCTTCTTTTTTCCATGTTCAGCAAAACCCTATATAGTAGTTTAGAGAGAAGCACCGAAGAGGCTACTCGAAGAAAAGCAAGGCCTTGCAGAAGCAGAGTTGGTGTGCTTGTCTCAGAAACGAAGCAGGGCTCTCACTCAGAGCCCTGAGACAACACTTACAAAGCATTGGAGGGTACACCTTTCCACCGGAGCAATGTCCTCCTACGGAGTGACTTCCACTGTTTTTCCTCAGGTGGCAAACTTCTCAGTGTTTCAAGTGCAAGTGATACTAACCAAGCAATGAAAAAAGCAGCAATAAATATGCTCAATTATATATATATATTTATATATATGTAATATATATATATAAATAAGTATATATATATATATATGCTTAAATACACACACACATATAAAAAATCCCAAGATAAGGCTTAGGATGTTCCCTTACAGAATTTCTTTCTTTTAATCTATGCTTACTCTTGCATGCTAAATGCTGTGTTCAATAAAGGACACAGGTTTGGGTTCACTTAGAGTGGGACCTTCTTTATCATTCTCAATTTTGTCTGTAACACTGCAGTGGAGGGGAGCCTGCCCTTGGGCAGCATTCATACAATCGCAGCCATGGGGGGGATTTTCGTGTAAGTATTAACTTTCGCATAGGTAAACATATTTTAGAACGTTTCAACCAATTGCATCTTACACATTTCAAAGTAGGATCTGAAACACTTACAGGGAAATTGTTTTCTTTTTATCTCAATCTAAAGTATTAGAAAAGCAACCTGAGGTCGGTCATCTCTCATTTTAACTTTAAAGCTCTAATACATTGCTCACTTTACACAAAAAAACTGCACTCAATCAGTTTTGGTATTCCTGAGATTCCTGCCAATTTCTGAGAAAGCAGAATATGTCTGTAGCCACTGAAACCAAGAGTCCCTCAAAAGACTTCCTTAACATTCTTAAATTGCATGTACTTAGTTAATAAAAATTGACCTAAGCAGCCTATCATATATTAGCATTTTAAACATTGTTAAAAAATAAGTCAAGTCCCATAGAACACAGTGAATTGTACAGTTGACACACACAATTGAGCCACTAAACAAAGTCTAAGTGAAAATATCCAGAATTATAACCCACCCTTTCTTGGCAGGGGTCACTTGTGAAGGGCAGGGAGGCAGCAAGGACCAGGGTACGGCTAGTTGCAAATTGTCCAGTTTTATCATTTTCTTGACAAAAACTACAGAAATTTAAATGTTGGTAAATGTAAAAAAAAAGAACTATTTTTCTAGATGCTCATTAGCACACACTGGGGATCAATAAGATAGAATAATGAATACCATAGAAAATAGATGGTTATGCTTTTGGTGCATATTATTTAACACCCTGGAAAGAGAAAACATGATTGTGACTTGTGGTTTTAATTGTTTTACTTCAGCTAAATAGTAGAACCTACATGAATCATTTAGGTACTTCCTTATGAATGTCTAAGTGCTTTGAATTTTGAATAGCCACATACAAAGCATATAAGCATACTTTTCTTCTTTTCCTCCTTTTCTTCTTTTTTTTTTTTTCCAAATCAAAGTTATGGAGGTTGTGCACACTAAATCACTGAATAGCGTTCAGTTAAAATGGCATTAAATAGCAAACATTTCCTTGCTTCAACATTAGTATTTTTGTTTCACTTGATAAACTTTAGCCTTTGAGCATCTCTGAAAAAAAAAAAACAAAAAACCCTGCACTGACATATAAGCAAAAAACTTCCTACTTCAAAATTTACAGGAACATACATAAGAGCTTATGTGAAGTAAAGCAGATAGTACAGAAATCCTTTATATGCCAGGGTTAGGGAATATAATGGAAGGAAGACAGAATGGAACAGGACGGGAATTCAGGGTGAGAGGAAGAGATTAAAATGAGAATGAGTATATGTGTGACTGGATGGGCTAGAAGCACAGACGTTGAATCTTTGAATACCACAAAAACTTCAATACATGATTTAAAGGAGCCAGAGCGAAGAAAATATCAGATAGTAAATACAGAAAATAAACACTTATATTTTTTAAATATTCTATGGAAAACATCGTCAACACTATATTTCTTTCCTATGAATTCCATAGTTTCTTAAAACATGATTAAAATACTTTCTGTCTTTCAAAACCCAGCTTCGCATGTCATATTTAACTATTTACTTAGGTATCGCACTAATCGTTTTCACTTTTACGGTTCCTTTTAAAGCATGTTCTGCAAAGGTAGCTCTGTAATGTAGGAAATGTTCTCCCACAACTGGGCTCCCCATGCATTGTCACGTTTCCAACATTTTCTGCATCCCCACATCTCCACAAATCCTTCAGCCCCACAATTTCTCTTTTCCCTCATACATTGGTTTAACTTGTAGCCAGCACCAAAACTAGTGTTCTCTAACCTATCCATCCTGAAAATTGTAATCCACTGGACTGAGCAATCTAGGTATTATAATAACATGTACATCTAGATTTAGGTTCCCAGGTGACCCATATACTCAAGATCATCCCGTCTTCTAATTGTGGAGTCATGAATGTGAGATGGGAATCAGGACATGCTGGTGACATCTGTGCTCCCATCTATGGCATTCATAAGCGTCAGTACCTAATAAATTAGTTAGTCCCGTTGGTCTAAGTACAACCCACCCAGCCCCAAATCTCTGGTAGACACATATGCCTGCCCCATTATCTGAAACGTTAGACCTGGCAATCCTATTTTAAGGTTCCCAGCAGCCACCTAACAGCAGTGAGAAGCAGCAGCAGGAAAAGAATGAGGTTTGTCTGCCTTTCTCTCTCCTAAGCAGATGGTTGGCTAAAACTTGCTTCACACGGGAAATCAGTTTTACATTTTTAAGTTGGATATCAAGTAATAAGCTGAATCTGCCAAGTGTGAGAAAGTAGCCTTTGCATTTATTTTAAATCTGTAATAATGGCAGAAATTTTAAAATTAAAATTGTATTTCTGAATTCATTATTTTTCAAGAAGCTGCTCAATGGCATTAACAGACTGACATTTAAAGGAAGGCTACACACAGAAATGTGGTACTTCACCTAAGGATCAGCATTCTAACATAGTTTTACAATGTCCAAACCTGTAGCATGCTCGAACCTTAGGGAGCAGTGAAGAATAGAAAATTATAATCATATGCATCTAATAATTAGCTATAATCCCTGAAGTAATGCTGAATATTCCAGAATGGCCACTAGAAGCTACAGCTTGTGTCCATGCCACTTTCTGATTATTTTACTTACTTATTAGGACTGCTTTCAGGGCCAGATGTTACTCTACAAAATGAATGCTTCCTAGTGTTCCAGAAAAGTGGAAGACCAGAGATCTGGAAACTCACCAGCCACTGCAGGATTGGATTCGTACAATTATTTTGGCCCACGAGCTTAGTATCAGTGACCTTAATGGAAGGGAAAATGCTATTTTTTACCTCAGGAAGACGAAAGATTTTTAGTAACTTTTCCTGCTCGTGTTGCTCAAGATCTGGAAAATGTTCTGATTAAGAAATGGGCTGTATGAATAGTAAGAAGATCTAAAATCTGCAAATTCCAGAAAGCAATAAAATACCTAACTGCTGACAGAGTTCTTCAAACAAACTCAACACTCCTTCCTGTTAGTCCCTGCAATAGCCATAAGTGCAATTAAAAATAATATTGATCAGTCATATATTTCATTTTCCCTTTTGAGATTTTGATGCTTATATGTCCAAAACTTAGATTCTTACTTAATCGGTATTCTTTAGTCATATTACTGGGGAAAATATTTTGACTAGAGTGTGTTATATGAAAGCTGAAATCCATATCAGTGAAAATTTCTCCTGAAATTTGATGAGTTGAATAATCACTCCTTTGTGCATTGATTTTAAAAATATCATTTATTTTTGCCTAAAATGTTACATAAAAATTCCTGAAATGACAGCTACTATAATTTTGGAGACCTGGCTAACATACTAGACTTTGATCACTGACGATAGATAGATAGATAGATAGATAGATAGATAGATAGATAGATAGATAGATACCCTAAAATAAACACCTTGGAGCAGTGAGGAAGAGAAATCCAATGTGTGCATGTGTAAGAAATGGATTTATATTCTGAAATGTGTTCACCTTTTACTCATATGAGGCCATTTTCTGACTGCTTTTTATTTCAGTATTGATCCAGATGGTTATTTATGATGTGGCAATGGATACCTAAATCCAATTTTATTCACTAGATTGTGGGCTGCTCCTATGGGAAGAGAAATATCACTCTGCAGAGTATTTTCAAGCAGTTACAGCTCCTTTAAAAACAAGAAAGTAACAAATCCCATGGTTTACTTGGGCAGCATATGAACATACAACAAATAACTACCCGCTGTTGAGCTTCTCCTGGGAGCAGGTGCTAGAGAACTGTGGAGTCCATCTGGAAAGCACCCATGAAGGGTTCCAATTACATCCCAAATCCAGGCCAGACAGACACATTTTTCTGCAATGTACCATTCTTTGGGAAAGAAAGAACATTTTATTCATTTTTCTACTTAAAGTCTTTATCCTAAACTCTTACGGCAATTTCTTGTTTATGTATAAATCAAATGATATTTTATTTAATTTTAAATATTATTTCTCCCATTAGTAGAGATAGGTAATTGGTATTCTGGATACTAGATACAGTCAGATAAAAGAATAATAAACGCTACTAAGTTGCATCCTTTTTTCCTTTCCATAACAATCCTAGTATCCAAATTTGCATTCACTTTTAGTGTTTTAGTTTCTTCCCCTTGGCCCCTCCCAATTTTTGCCTTTCTGTTAATTGAGTAAAAATAATCTGACATGATGCTGAATGAACTGAAACCTGGATGTGGTAAAATGCTCTAGATCAGTGATTTCTTAACATTTTTCATTTCACGGCACACACAAACTAATTACTAAAATTCTATGGCACACCAAAAATACATGATTGCCAATCAGAAAAATGGGTATAATTTTCATACATTCATACCAGACAGCTATGGTTGTGTCGGTTGTAGTCATTTTTTATTTGACAACCTAAAAGAAAAGAGGTCAGCACCCCAGCTACATAGTCAGGGTTCGCATGTTTTAAAACTTTTGTGGCACACCGGTTGAAAATTGCTGCTCTCCACATCCAAACGTTTCATAGGGAAAGTTGAAGATCCTGCTCAAGCAAAACAAATACACAGAGAGAATATGCTCATTATTTTCTGCAGCCGTGCACTTCAGCGGGGTCTGCAGAGACTTGTATTCACAAGCCTTTTTCGTGTTAACAAATGTCATGTGCCCAATTCCAACTACATCATTCTGCAAGTTGACACATACACACTCGACCTAAACTGACACAACACTAAGAAACTGAAAGCGAAAAAATGCAAGAGCTAATCATTCATTCCACATCCTTCCAATAGCTTCCCATCTTTGCATATGCCAGGAGACTTCCGATCTCAAAGACGTAGTTTTTGATTTTCAAATAATTAAACTATAAAATTAAGTTATTTCAACTGCAGTAGGTTCATAATTACTTACTGATATACTTTCCTATGTATGTCATGTACCTATATACCACACATTTAATAATTAGCAACTAAAAAGATATATGCACATACATTCCTTTTCGATTCAATTATCTTTTTTTCAGAATTCTCAGACTTTAGACTAGTTTTCATTTGAAAAATCCTTATAAAGATTGAGTTGCAATGAGTTGAGAATAAAAATTGTACATGTGTATGTAAACTAATTACAAATACGTAATAGGGGACAGACCTGTGAGCAGTATTATCCAGGTATCACCTAATCCATGTTCATATAATCAGTTTCAGATTTTAAAAGGTCCCTTAGGAATCTAGGTTGAAAAATGCTTTTTTTATTTTCTTTTTTAAAATTGTTTTATTGTTGTTCAATTACAGATGTCTGCATTTACCCCCCCGCCACTCCCCTGCACCCCAAACATTCCCACCTCCCTCCCTTGCTTCCACCCCCACTTGGTTTTGTCCATGTGTCCTTTATAATTGTTTCTATATAAAATTATTTTCTGGATTAATAGAGAGGAAATGTGCTTTTCCTCAATCATCTGACCATTAAAAAATACATTTCTACCTTAAAAGACTAAAAAGTCTACATTGAAAAAAAAACAAAGACATACATGGATATTTTAGGCAGTTCGTTTATTTCCATCTCTTCCGTAACCCTTTAAATTTCACTCTGCAATTTTGGGTACATGTGATCAACTTCCTTTCGTGTATCAGTGTTTTTCAAGTGCAGTGAAAATAAACAAGTAAGTTTGGTTTTTTACAAAATTGTGGAGATGCTGACCTAACTATGGCAGTTCTTAATTCCGGCATATGTCACATTTTACAGCTTTTATAGAATAAAGTAGTGTCTTGTTATCCAAAGTTTATAAAAAACCTCTGGAGCCAGCTTCAGGTTCATTATATTTTGGATAGAAAGGAGAATAGTTCTTTGCAACAATTTCCTTCCTTGTTAGAGAATATTTGGCATGACGAAATCCACCAGACGGTATGGATTATTTTATAATCTTGAGGAAGATCTTCTTACTTCAACTTTAAGAAAATGTAAATACATTTGCTTTGTGCTTTTGAGCTCTGCATGGCCTATGAAAGTGGTTAATGAAGACCAGGAGGTCAGGATGCCACTAGATATTGCTGGAAATGTGGACCATATGTTCATTCTGAGAGATAAGACTTGCTTATGTGATCAAATTACCAGTACAATCCTTCTCACTATAATTTGTTGGCAGCTTCAGAAGTGTAATATTTCAACATGAAAACTATTATGTCATACTTTTTTAAAATTTTGCCCCAGAAAATAAACAGATTTGAAGTTCAAAATAGTAGGAATGTTATGGTTGCACAAACAAAGCCAAATGCATATCTGCTTTCCTTTGTGAATGAACAGACTATGAAAAGAGGACAAAATATGGCATGCGGCAGAATAAAAATAATACACTGTTAAAAGAACTAGCATTACTCAGAGGAAGATGTTCATAACTTCTTAGCCATATATATATGGTATTTATAGATGGAAGTTTTGATGCTAAAAATGTGAATGAGAGAAATTGATGAAATTGTGTAAAGCCAAATGCAGATCTGGGATTAAATATTTGAAAGAGGAAAGCTGAATCAATTTTGGAAATAACATTTTTGAAAAAGATCTAGCATTCTCCTTAAAGATACCCTTACTACCAAACAAAACTCAGTTCTCCCTTCACTACTTTCATCTTCCACCTCTCGCCTTTCTTTCCATAACTATGCTTTTCTAATTTAAATGAAATCACTGTGCTAGGAACTTGAAGCTCAAGAGAGTGTTTCTCGTGGAAACAGTAGCTTCCAAAACGTCTCTCCAAAATCCACCTGTTCCAGAAAACACTTCAGATTCATTGACCACCTACTCTACATTGCCACACTTGCAATTCTGTCCACATTATGATAAATGCTATCTCTTCCTAGGAAGAGTACACAGCATTTAATTTCCCACTACCCACAAACACATGCTATTATAATTGGTTAAATAGTTTCTAATGTATAACAACCGTCAGATTGTTTTGCTACTGGATGCTCTATCACTTGCTGACTACTGCTATCTTACATTCCCTTATCCCTCTCTGTCTCTGTTCAGAAGGCACTTCTGATCTCCCTCCCACCCTCACTGCACTTTGAAGAATGAAGGATACACTATCTCAAAGACAAACAAACAAACAAAAATACCAAGGACACAAAATACAGACCTGAATAATAAGAGATATATGCTAATAGGGAAAAAAAAACTTAGGGAAGTGAAAGAATTCACTTCTCTCATATCTCACATTTTGATTCTAAAAGGTAAACAATGCAAAAGTATAAATGTATAAAATTGCTGTCTTAATATATTGGGAGGTTGTAAATTAATTCAAGTGAATTTATTTAGTAGTTCTCTTTTTTTAAAAGCAAATATTGTAAAAATGGACTAACAATGTGTAAGCTCTTCAGAACGACTTCCTGCCTCCTGTCAGGAATTTTTATTGGTTTCTCTTTGAAATTTAGTCTGGAGGAATAATGTTAACATATGTGAAGCCAGAGGAATGCCTCATTGCTAAATTCTGTGTTGTTGCTTCAGTGAATCCCAAGCTCTTTTAATAGATACTGCTATTTAGTTGGGGTGGAGGGAGGAATTGTTTTTCAATAAATGACGATGGCATATGGAATACAACCTTTTGTTTGTCTTTGTTTTTCTGGGTACTCCAAAATCAGTGAGACCTGAGAATTTTAAGATGACCTTCTCTCGCCACGTGTGAGCCAAAGTCAAAACAGACAATGTCTGGACACTGCTGGCTGTCTACGTGACCCGGGCAGATGGTGTATGATACTAAGCTAAAGAAGAAAAAAATTAAAACTAAGAAAAAATCCTTAAAAAATGAAATCTTAAGAATTTCTACAAATTCTACTTTAGATTACATCTAGGACTCCAAAAATCTATCGATTGGGGAATAGTTCTCAAGTTGTAATATTGACCACTCCTTCTTTCAAATGTCTAATTTATATATAATATTTTCTAAAACAGTGACTTTCAGAAATCACTGTTGCAATTGCCCCAAATCTGCATTAGTTTAACTAAAGTGGCAGACAGAACTTTGCAGCAGGGAGTATTCGTGGGTGTGTACTAAGTATAAGTCCAAGTGTGCAGGGACCCAACAGGACCGTGGCCTGGACAGCAGAGCCAGCATGCGTTAACAAAGTTATAGGCTTCACACACAGAATTTCATCTGCAGCAATGAAGTTGATAGCCTAGCTTGTCTTTTGCCTTGAACAATTGGGATTACTGTGTGCAGCTCTGAATGAAAAAGGGAAGTCACAGAGGAGGTGTCAGGAGACACATCTGAGAAAACAACCCAAAGGTGTAAAAACAGACAGACATCAAAAGGAGACCGGCATTCAGAGAAAAGCAATGTCATGTAATATTTCAAGTGATGTAATGCAGATGAAATATGAGGTTTTTCCCATGTGATTCTAAATGAGATAACTATGGATGATAATGGGGGGGGGGTTGTCGAGGAACATGCATAAAGGACACATGGACAAAACCAAAGGGGGCTAGGATCAAGGGTGGGAGGTGGGGATGGCTGGGGTTGGGGGGATTCATGGGCAGGAAATGGAGACAACTATACTTGAACAACAACAAAAAAATTTTTGAAACTATGTGATAATAATAAGATGAATTTTGTTCCATTTTTAAAAACTATTACTCTGAACAAGCCTAAGAACACCAGGTTTTGTTTTAGAGGAAAGATGAGTTTTTTTCACCAGAGTTATTCAAACATGTAAGACCATTTAAGAGGAGTACAGAAAGAAACTAGGCTTCATTTGACCTGTACACATGGTCTCTCTTTTAACCCTGAGATTTTACCACCTGTAAGGGCAAAAGACAGAAAACATAAACCTAAACTAAACTGAGACTCGGTACACAGCACAACAGTCCTTGTGCCTATCCACTCACATTTGCCTAGAAGTATTCAGTCCTCCTAGGAAGTACCATTACCGTATTCCTTGTACACTGGCCCAAAGTTTATGTTACCAAAACAAATACACACACATAAAAAAATAAAAAAAATAAAAAGGAAAAATTTATCAGATTCATCATTTTATTTGAATTTTTTTTCAGTAAGCTTCTCTGGAGTTTGCAGGTTAGAGATCCAGGGCTAAAAGTATGTATTATATCTTTTGAGATTTTAGCAATACCTAGGATTATACTACCGATTCTGTATTTGAATTATAAAGTATACTGTATTGAAGAGTAAAGAAATAGTTACCTAGAAACTTCATCAATGATGCTTGTAATTATACATAAGGCAACACATACACTCACAGTTCATTTACTAAAAAAAGAATGCTTTTGCACCAAGGTGGTCAAGTGATAACAAATGGAATGTTAATATTTTAGTACACTTTGATTAGTCTGCATAATTTGAATAAAAATTAAAATATGAAATTCTATTAAGTTCACCATTTTATGGTGTTTGCTTTAGACATAAAAATGATGAATATTGCATGATATATCTTGTTTG
>PVKM010009313.1:0-37156 GCA_004027735.1 Carollia perspicillata | reverse complement strand
AAGGAGTTCATCATCACCAAGCCCTTACTATATGAAATGTTAAGGAGACTTATCTAAGAAAAAGAAGATAAACAATATGATCAGTAAAAGGACAACAAACTCATAGTTATTAACATCCACACCCCCAAAAAAGCAGACTAAGTGGCCACCTAAAACAGGAGCAGAGTCACAGAAATGGAGGTCATGTGGAAGGTTAGCAACAGGGGAGTGGGAGGAGAGGGTGGGGAGAAGGTACAGAGAATAAGTAGCATAGACGGTGGGGAGAAAATAGACAGGGAGAGGGCAAGAGTAGTGTGGGAAATGTAGAAGCTAAAGAACTTATGACACATGGACATGAAGTAAAGGGGGGGAGTGTGGGTGGGAGGGAGTGTGCAGGGTGGAGGGGAATGAAGGGGGAAATGGGACAACTGTAATGGCATAATCAATAAAACATTTTTAAAAAGAAAATCTGAATATAAATATTATAAACAAAAAACATTGTGGGCACAAAATTTGATGAAACCACACAATTGAGAATCATTTAATATTAATTGTGCACTCACTATGTGCAAGATAGAGTGCTAACTTCAGAGGAGAAAAAAATTGAAGAAAAAAGTTTCAATTTTTCAGTACTCAAGTTCTGAAAAATTGAAACTCAGTTCAATACTCAAGTTCAATACCCTTGAGTATTAAAAACCTGATGAGGGAGTTGTAGATGGGAATACATAATTACCATACAATAGAGTAAGTGAGTGCTACTAAAAATGTTACAGAAACACTAGGAAGCTGAAGGAGTAAAAAAACAAAACAAAAAATGTATCTTGGATTGGGTGACAGATTTAAATCTTAAAGGATCAGTAGATATTAGAAACCATTTTTGTCAAGAAATCAAAGATGAGGAAAGGTATTTTATATTTTAGTCAGAGGTTTGGACATATTTCATGAAGGCTTCATTTGAGCTAAACCTTGAAGATTAAGAGGGGGTTTTGAAGGAAGAAGTAGAAGAAAGAAGGGGAGAGGAAAAAAGATACATGGGCCCACCCGGGGAAGGCACTGAAAGACCTAAAGACAATAATTCACGCTAAAGAGGAAGTAAAATCTGATGCAGGTTGGCTTATGAGGGGGATGAAAAAGAGGAGTGGATTCCAGAAGCCATTTGGAAATAGAAAAACTGAAGTTACTGACTCAAGATGTAGGGGGCAGAGATTCTTTTGGATTTCCAAGGACATATAACTGAACATATGAGAATATGAGACTTCTAGTAAAAGACACAGGAAAATCATAAGGAGGTGCTGGTTGATAAGGTAGGTTATCATGAGTTTGAGAATGTAGCTGTATATCCTGCAGAATTGCCTGAGAGACAGTTGGAAGTATGAATCTGGAGTTTTAGAGGAAGATTAGGGGTAGACCACCAGAAATTATCTGCTTAGAAGTTAATGGTTGCAGCCCCCGGAGTAGATAAGTTTATTACAAGTTCTTTACCCTATTTTAAGTTATGAAGTCCTTAGAGAATATGATGTAAGCTATGAATCTCCTCACCAGAAAACTGTGCAAACACAGAGATACACAGTTTGGTAGACTTCAGTTTAAGATCTTTTGGTAAAGAAAATAGCACTGAGGAAAGAACTTCGTAAAACACTTACATGAAGGGAACTGAATAAGAAAAGGTGACACAGCAATAGAAAATGAGCCACAGTGAGGGAGATGGTTTTCACAAGATTCTTTAAAGTAGTTAGTGCTAGAGCATTTCAAGAGTCTTAAAACTGAGGAGAGGTTGTTGATTTTGGTGAGCACTGGATTAGTTCATTGTTGATTTAGGGCTATAGGAAGAAATTCTTCAGTAGAGTAGAGGGAACAGAGCCAAATTGCAGAGAGCTACGTAGTAACTGGATTGTGAGACTAAGCAGAGATACTATTTGGAGACACTAAGTACATTCTGCTCTTACACTAAGTTTATGAACCCTGAGGAGGAATTTTTCTATCAAGGTGGACTCCCTGTGGTTACCTGAGCCTAAATTTAAAACTAGAGGCTGGTGGCCATTTGTTGACAGAGGCCTCTCATTTCTCAGAACCCTGGGAAGAACCCCAGACTGCCATCTCCATACTACCACCTAAGTAATAAACTGTGACCTGTTCTGGATCAATCAGAACTACATAACTCATACCCTCATTTGCATCTACATCAACCAGCCTGAACTTATCAGACATGAAGTCCTCATTTGCTTAAACGGACCTGAGTGGGAACCTGGGCTGGAACTTTCTCTGCTAGAGACAGCCTCTCCTCTGTGACTGCAGAGCACAGTTGGGGATGCTGCCTGAGTTTGCATTTCTTAGATTGCATCCTTTGCTCAAATAAATGCTTTTCATTCTTATTACAGCCTAAAATTGTTTTTGGTTGATAAGTTTAATCATGAATGTAAAAGGAGACCAGTGACTTGAAGGAATATGCAGTCTTGGGAAGAATGTTTGATATGTTTTAAAAATTGAGCATGCTTTCTAGACAGAAGAGAAGAAACCAATCTAGATGGCAAAGATGTAAGAAATAATAGTCATAAAGACATTTCAATTACTGTTATTTAAAAATATTTTTTCCTGTGAAATGTTACTACTAACTGCAATTGCATTTTTGAAAGATAACATAATCATTTCAAAATGATGACAGTAACTGCTAAGACTGCTAAAGACTGTTAAGTCTTTTTTTTTTTTAATTCTTACTGGAGGACATTTTCTTATTGCTTTTAGTGGGAGAGGTAGAGAGAGAGACATTGATGTGAGAGAGAAACGTTGATTGGTTAACTCCTGTACACTCCTGGACCAGGGATTGTGTGTGCCTGAACTGGGGATTGAACCTACAACATAGGTAAGTGCCCTGACCAGGAATCGAACCTACAACCTTTTAGTTACAGGATGATGATGCTCCAACCAAATGAGTCACACTGGCCAAGGCTTACTGTTAAGTCCTATAAGAATACATTTATGGTGCACAAAGAAACATTGAAAAACAGATTGTGTAAGGAAGAGTAGCCAACTGTAAAGATTTTCTTACTCTAGATCTAGTGGACAAGTTCTTACACAAGAGGATGTAATATTGGGCTGTGCTGAGCAGACACTCTCAGCAGCAGAAGCTAACTGTTAGGTCTCAGTGTTTTTGCTCATTGGTGCTTATTCTTTCTTTAGGTGGTAATGTCATGTTTTTAGCCTTGGCTGTCCATTTGGAATCATGCGGGGAGGTTTAAAAAATATGAAAGCCTGTATCCCAACTCCAGTGATTCTGATTTAATTGGTCTGGGTGGGTATTAGCAAGGAGAATCTTTAAAGGTGATGTTAATGTTCAGCCAACCTGGAGAACCGCTGATATTGCATATTCGGTTTGGGCTTCAGTATCTCCACTGGAGATAATGTGACGTCTGTCCAGAAAATGTCCAGCCATTCTTAATATAAGGAGAACAGTTTGGGCCACATTGATGTACCCTTGTAGCCAAGGAAGTTGACTGGAATGCGCATTCATGAATAATGACCACTTCACTGTTCTAGTCAGTGGGTGTGGTAAATGCTGTTGAATGAGTATGTGTACTGTGTGGGCATTGCAGTCAAAATAACTGAGCGAGTAGAGCAAAGAATCTGCATCAAATTTGGGGTTAAGCTTGAACATTCCTCAGTGGGAACTATTTGGATGATTCAGAAGACTTTTGGGGATGACGCAGAGTGCAGTGCAAGTAAAAGTGTGGCACAAACACTTCAAAGATGGTCGAGAGTCTGTTGAAAGTGATCAGCATTCTGGAAGGCCTCCAACAGGCAGAACACCTGAGAATGTTGAATGTGTACTGGCTGCAACCAACAAAGATCAGCAACTGACAATGCAAGAAATGGAAGCTGATCCGGGGATTTCAAAAACTACCGGGTCTGAGAGTTTGATGCAGGATCTTGTGGCAAAATTCATTCAGTAGCTTCTGCTATCGGAGCAGAAGGAACATTGTGCTGCAGTTGGGAGAACTGTTTGAGGTCCCGTGGTGTCTACTTTGAAGGGGAACAAGGCATCATCCTCCTAGGTACAATGTTGCTTGTATCTTATATCACCTTCAATAAATGCCTCTATTTTTCATATTACATGGCTGGATACTTTCTGAACAGACCTCATGTACTCCATTTAGGTATTTTCCAAAAGGTATGGAAAGTATGGATGCTAGCCAAAGCCTTGAGGGGCTTAGAAAACTCTAGGAGAAATATTTATTTCTCTGGAGCAGAAAGACAAGATTGTTTTCCGTATCTCTCTTTTTACTTAGCTTCATCAAGGCTTTTTACCCACAGTTGTGAGAAAGCAAGCATTAGCAGTAGCTTATTATTTGGACACTGTGAGATTCACATTCAAGGAAAATTTAATAGATAAAACAAGGCTGTCAGGAGAGAGACTTCCTTCCCTTTCTGAAATCACCATCAGGCTGCAGAAAAACTATAGTTGTTTTAAAGTAGGCAGTCTGCACATGCAAGTACGAATGAATCTCCAGAGACAATCATTCTTTCAGGGTAGGAGCAGTCAGCCCCACCAATCTATTTTCAGATTATATTTTCTGGGTAAATCCATGCTAGGCCGGTAATTCACTTCCCTCTCCTCCTCTCCTTCAAGATTCACTGCTCTCTAAAGAAGAGATCATTAGCAAGTGTGAGAATTGCCCAAGGATTATATGAAGTTGTGGCAGCTAAAGTGAATGCCTCATTAGCATGTGAGAGAAAAGCCCAAACAACACCATCAAAGGGTGGTAAACCCATCCAATGGGATGGGGAAGGCATGGTTGGAATTAATTTAAATCACTTTAAAGCCAACAGGAATGAAAGGGGAATTATTTCCCTATTAGTTAAAATTTAGCATGCATATGAGTGAAGGTGTGTACACTGTACATTTTCATCTGAATATAAACTGACTGATTACCTAATTTGTTCTTAACGGAAGGTCTATATAATAAAACCAAAATTAAAAAATATTTTGACATTTTAGCTCTTTTTTGGAAACCAGAAGAATCCTAAGGAAGCAGTAACAGAAAAAAAGCTTGCTGGGAGAATATGTGAAGCAACATATTATCACATGCAGCTGTCACTACCGTTAGGGGCAATTGAAGTGACTAAGACATACTAAAACAGGTCAACAATATGGTAGGCAGACCTCACTAAGAAGCTAATGAAGTCACTTGGTTTTGTCTCTAATTTGTATCCATAAACCAAATATTTCACACCAAAGAGGGTAAGACTTGGAGAAATGGGGGGATGGAAAAGAGGGTCCATGGGAGAGGTAGAAATGAAAGAAGCAGAAAAAAGAAAAGGCTCTGACTAGCTACCAAAAATTCCCTTCAAGCCTTTAGTTTGGCTTCCTCCTGAATCTGTTTAAAAAGACTGCTCCTGGTTGGGTGAAAGTGGCAGGAAGTCTTGGCGGACAAGTGTTACAGATTGCAGGGGAAAAGAAATGCCAGTTGGTCTTAATGGACTTCCTGCTTTTCTACCCCAACTGGCATCTCTCAGGAGTACAGCACTTGAGAAGCTGGAAGTTTCTTCAAAGTTTCCTGGAGGTTTGGGCCTAGGCAGAAGAAACTGATGTAAAAGATTTGGGCCACGGCACATGAGTTGTTGGCAGCCCATTGCTTGAGCATACTCAGTTTTGCCTCAGCTGTTTAGTCCTACTTCGGGGAGCATCTCCTGAGAGCAAAAGAAAAACAGGTGTCAACCACCACTCTGCCCCAATGAGGCTGAAATGTTAAGCTGCTGCTATATTGAAACACTGGTCATAGAGAGATCACATATGGGTTTAAGGCCCTGCTCAGTATTTATTGGAATAATCTTCTACTGGATGAAATCAGAAAAATGCAGGTAGCACAGTAGGCTGTAGAAAATGCTAAAGGATAAATTGGAATTCTTACTGTGATATGCACTGGTATCTCTTAACTAAACGCTAGACAATCATTACTTGATATCACACATCTCAAACCACAGGTATTTTCCCTCTTTCTGCTTCAGGGACCTAGTTGAATCATCCACTACTCTTCTATGCCCTTAATTCTGTAACAATCTGGGCCAGTCAGGCATCTCCACTATTCAGGTCAGATGTATAAGCACTGCATTGTTAGTTACCTAGCATATGTAGAACATCAGTCATCTTACAAAACAATTTTGGGGGATTTTGACATTTGCAATAGAGAAGATCCACCAGTCTTTAATAAGCTGCTTCCTGCTGCCTCCTTCCTGTCAGAGGTACTGAGCTTGAAAATGAGATCAAATTTCTGGAAAGAAATACACTTCATATAAATGTTCCTACTCATATTATTTCATAGTCTCCTATGACAACTTTCACTTCAAAATTTATTCTGGGTAGTTAAGTTATACAACAACATATCTGATGTGAATTTTGGCAAGCGATGCACTAAGCGGGTAACTTGCCAGGAACAGGTATCCATATGGAATAAACAGAAGTAATGAGAAAAGGTAAGAGCATGCTCATCAGGGGGCTGTGCCTCTGAATCCGTTTCCTAATTTGTCCTAACAAGATATCATTAAGCTCATCAGTGCCTCAATCTATCTTTTTAGTAAGATGCTTCATAAACAAGCTAATTTTCTTTTTAAACTTTTTATTGTTATTCTATTACAGCTGTCCCAAATTTTCCCACTTTGTCCTCCTCTGTGCTGCCCGCCCCTTCTCCCCAGCAGCCACAGCCAATCCCCACACCACTGCCCATGTCCATGGGTCATCCAGGCATGTTCTTTGACTGGTCCCTTCCCCTTCTTTCCACTGTTTTCCCTCTCCTCCTGCCTCTGGCTGCTGTCAGTCTTTCCATGTTTCCATGCCTCTGGTTCTATTTTGCTCATTAGTTAATTTTGTTCACTAGATTCTCTTTATAAGTGAGATCATGTGGTATTTGTCTTTCACTGACTGGCTTATTTCACTTAGCAAAATATTCTCCATTTCCATCTGTGCTGTCACAAAAGGTTGGAGTTCTTTCTTTCTGCTGCATAGTATTCCATTGTGTAAATGTACCCATTTTTCGATCCACTCATCTATTGATGGGCATAATTTTCTCATTAAAAGAAACAGTGGCTGGTATGGATACTATAATTCATTAGGAAAAAATGTGTTCTAAAGCTTAAAGGGCTATTTGGGGAATATGAATAAAAAAGAAAAAAAGTACCTTTACAAGATTATGCTCTGTCTTCCAGAGAAGGATTTTCACTTCTAAATGTAAAGTCCCCGTTTAGCACTGCTCAGGTTTTAGATGAAAAAATATCACAAACATGTCATTGACTAAACATATTAGTTCTAAAGAGATTATTTTACTTTGTATAGGGTTAAGTGCATTAAGCTGAAAGAGGTGATGTTTTGTGAATGAAGTCATATTTTTGACTGTAAAGAAACAGTGTGGTTTTTTGAAGCATTTTTTCATTTGCTTCTATGAATGATATTTTTTGGAGTCAATATAGAGAAAAGGAAGGCTAATCAGATCATTTTCCCTATTGTGAGATGAAAGATTCTTTCTCTCTATAAAATGAGTTATTAACTCCCAAAAATTTTCCCTGGATTCCTCAGCCCATTAAGTGAAAATTAAAATCTCTAAGGGGTTATTTGATTTCCGTATCCTGTGCTTTCGTTAAAATACATTTCAGCATGCTCTTGTAATTAACATGACATCAAATTCTTATTTCTGACTTCAAGTTTCACAGAAAGTAAAGATGACAGTACAAAGCAGATAAAAGTGATTAAAAAGTATTTGTCTTTACAGAACGTGAACAACAGAGAGCATGTCTAACAGCCCATGTGGTGTTGTGTAGTGCTCAAACTTGTTCTTCCTAAGATTTTGCCAAATATAAGTAAACGTCTGACACTCTTAGTTAACATTTAAAAATACGCATTAGTTTCATAATCACTGCAGTGCAGAAGTTATTAAAGCTACAGCAGTTTGGCATGAAAGAAGTCAGGATAAATTCCACATTATTTTGCTTCCTTTGCCAAATGATACATATATGAAATCTTCATTTTCTTAATTTTAGACTACACATGTAATCTTCATAAACATAAGAAATACAACATATGGTTTATAGAGAAGACTCTGATATTCGTAATGTGATCTATAAGGAAAATTCCAAAAAGATAAGTGGAAATAATTTGATAAGTGAACCTATTTTAATTAATATCTATACAAGATTTTAAAGAGAGAGCTGAATCAGTTTGACTGTTAGTGGGACATTATTACAACTAGAATGAAGATTAAAAAGCTTATGTCAATGGATTTTACTCTAGGCCCAGACTTGTTTCAGCCTTGGTAAGATTTAGCTGACATTTAATAAGCACCTACTAAGTGCCAGGCCACAGTAGGTGTTTTTATATTTGTTACCTCCCTTGATCTGAACAACATTGTGAGGTAGAGAGCATATTGAGGTTTGGGGAAATTTAATGTGCCTTTCAGAATAGTACAGCTTATGAGTGATAGAATTGGTATTCACAGCATGTGTGGTGCTCATCTTCCTCACTGTGTTTTCTCTCACAAATATATTCAGTTTGGTAACAGTGAAGGAAAACAGAACAAAAAATAGATTTCCTCATGTATCAGATAATAGTTTGACTAATGAAAAGGTGTCTTTGTAAGCAGAGCTTCACAGCTACCACAATCAGTAATGATACAGAATAAAACTCTTGTATTCTAAGACTTGCATCAGACTTTTCTAGAAGTCTTAGCTATGTTTCTCAGAGAGCTGAGGGAAATAAACAAGAAAGCTCATCTTTATGATATTTTAGAAACAGTCTCTCTCATTGGTATTAGATTGATGCTGGCCAGCCCTTCCCAAGATTAATGCGGTCACTGCCCCTCAGTCCTACAAAGTTCATTCTGGAGTGAAATTAACGATATGCATGACCTGGGGTTTACAGGCACACATGTGTCAGGAGAGGTGGGTATGTAGCTGAGTCTTGCAGCTGTGTTGGTGAATCATGCTCTGTGGGCTTCTCAGGCAACTGCAACCTTCATTTGTTTGCACCACAGTTGCACAGGCTGTACTGGGTAGAGATGATTTTGTCAGCCTTTCTGGATGAGCTTCGTGTGGCTTCTGAATGCATTGTTTGTTCCAGACTCCCTGGGACACAATGGATATTCATCAACAAAGGCTTCTTTTTTAGTGTGTCAAAAACAACTGAGATAAACAATATCTAGGATCTGATCTTCTGATGCATAATTTCTAGGCTTCCATTAAAGGAATAATATATTGATGTCATAATCGGCACTCAATAAATGCTTATTGATTGGCTGATCATTTGGTTCATTGTGAATGTCCTGAATAACTGCATACACGTCACAATGATACCTAATACCCATAAGTCACATATCACCAAGTGCTTTCATTTCTTAACTACTAAAATTTTTCTTTAAATTATCCCTTTCTCATCATTTCAACATTTACCTCCTTTGCCCAAACCACTAACTTCTCTGTTCTGCACAATTACAAAAGTCCCATAACTGGTCTACCCATGTCCATTTTGTCCCCTCAACCCTCTCCCTTCTTTGTATTCCAGTGAGGATCTTTTTTTTTTTGTTAGTTTTTCTGTTTTTGCTTTTGTCTTTTAACTTACTGAAATGAGTGACCTCACTCCTGCTGTAAGTACTTGAATGGTTTCCCGATTTTGCATTGTTCTTGGGTAAAGACAAACCTTTACACACACAGCCCGGCTCACTGTTCTCAGTCTTCTGGTTATACTGACCTTTCCGTTCCCCACAGATGCCGTCCTCTCTCCTTCCACAGGTTCCATGCTCCTGCTCTGCCCACAAAATACAACCTGATTTTCTCCCCTCGTCACTCAGTCATCCTCCAGTTCTCATTTTTTCACAGATGACTGACTTTGGTGATAACAATTCCTCTTATTATATGTTCCCACAGCATTGTATATCTGGTTTTTAGCATGCATCACAGTTGCAATTTTATATTTCTTTCATATGTTTGATTAATCTCTCTCCTCTCAGCAGATAATAAGCTCCCCATGGGCAGGAACTCTAATGACTTACCATTACTCTCCGCCTAAAATCTTATAAACGAAATTCTTATCAGGGTGTGGAAAGCCTTTTGATTTGGCCCTAAGACTGCTTCTTCAATCTCATCTCCGTGGAATTGTCATTTAATTTAGTTAAATTTAAGAAAGATTTATATTTTCTTTTAGCCTGAGTTCCTTTCCAGCTACCATTCCATTTCCTTGCACACCGTTACTGTGAAACTACACGAAAGTGGAGTAGTCCCTGTTTCTACTTCCTTGAATCCAATTTTCAACTCAGTCTTCTCCAAACAACTTTCTACCTCCTTACTCCATGGTAACTTCCAAAGGCTTAGAATCAAGTCACTTAAGAGTCTAAGTGACTTGATCCTCAAGACACCTTTAGGATCAAGATGTCAAAGCATGGATCTCATACATTTTTTTAGCTAACTTGTTCTCCCAGCAGCTTCAGGACAATTTACCATTGCATTCTGGGAAAACTTTCTTCTCTTTGTTTTCATGATCACCATTTTCTTTTGACTTGCGTTTTACCTCAGTGACCACTATTTATATTTTTTGATTGCTCTTTTTCTTGTGTGTGTGTGTGTCTTATAAATAGCAGTATTCTAGGGCTTGGTCTAAGATTCTCTTCAATTTTTCCCTATTGACATTTATAGCCCAAGAGGTTCATTGGTAAAATGGCCTCTGTTACTAGGTAATAAGTAACTTATATATACATTTTGAATTTCTAGTGAGAGGTCATTGAGCATTTGCAAAAAATACATGGTTTAATTTTTGATAATTGTATTAAAATATATTTCTTTATACTTGTCCAAAATTTGAGGCAGTTTTTAAACTAAATGTGCTGCTTTAACTCATCAGAGTTAAAAACTACTACAGAGTTAAAAACTACAACAGAAATGAGAAATCATGGAATAAGTCTGAGTGAATAAGTTTAGTTTAGAAACAAAATGCAAGGTTTGGTGACTGTCGTGGGTACTTGGGGTTAGGTGTGCTGATGGTAAGGTATAAAGTCAAGAACACATGAAAAATAATTTAACTAGGATATGCACAGAAGATAATCACTGAAGAAGGTTGTGTTTCATATGAGGTTTATATCTTCAAAAAATTCATCTTTTAAGATAAAAATTACTCAGGAGACATTCTTTAATAGACAGTATTAGTAAAATAGTTGAACATGAAAGAAGAATGTTTGAGCCAAAGACTGACCTATTAAGACTCTTTTAAAACACATAGGCATTAGATATACATAAAATAAAATACTAAAATAATTTTAATCATTAGTATTTATTAACTTCCTTTTGATGGTACAAAGGCAAACACTACAGAAAGACATTAGAACTTTATCATTGGACATTGCAATATACCCTGTTGTCAACACAGGCAGCTCATTGTAATTCAACAAATATTTATTGAGGGCTCATTGTATCTGAGGTCCTCATTTCTCCATTCCTTCCTCCATTATTTCACTTATTCATTCAATAATCATTGACTATTTTTAAGGTATTATTAAAGACTCCAACAATATAAAAATGACTTCGACATGACTTTCCGTACAAGAAATATACAAAGGTTGACAAAGCACTGTTCTTATTTGAAAGCAGGATAATAATGAAGGTATTGAGAGATGCTTTCTAATTCTGGTAATGAGGTTTTTCAAAGTAAGTGATTTTGGATTTTGAAAGTATATGAAAAAAGAGAACTTAATATTCTATTTGTAGCAAAATGTGAAACATTTAAAAGTAAATTTAGTTAAGATGTTTGTAATTCTTTAGAACATGCAGTTTTTACAATAAGCAGGTATTGTGCTTTCAACTAATATATTTCCTTAACTCTGATACCACTCATTGTGAGATTCACCATGAGTCTAAGAATGACTTTTTGGGAAAAAATATTATTCCATAAAATGTGCACATAAGTTTATTTATATATCAATCACAGAAACATTAAACGGTGAGAGGCAAGGGCCTGTTATGCATGCTGGAGGAATCACAATACATAGTAAATCTCTTTACCAGCTGGTGATGGTTTCCGGCCTCAGGTGACTTATTGACTAATTTAATGATTTCTGGATAAGGCATTTAAAAATCATGTCTCACAATTAATTTCAGAACAACACTGGCAGCAAAATACTTTCAATTTTGTAAAATTCAAATTAGTCCCTTGTACATTTTCCAGTGAATGCCATTTGATTCCGATTACCTTTTTTTTAAACTGTCAAATAATATGTTGCCTCCATAATTATACAAAATTCCTTCTAACCTCAGGAAAAAGGACATTAGAAAATGTGGTCTGTGGTTTACTGAGTACCTCTTGTATTTTTTTCCTTTTTGAGTTTATTGGGGGTGACACCAGTTAGCAAAATTATACCAGCTTTAGGTGTACAGTTCTACAACACATCATCTGTACACTACGTTGTGAAAGTACCTCTTATGCTTGTAAAAATCCTGAGCCTATCATCATTAATAAGTTAAACACTGTAACACATATGACGTGTTTTTATAAGTCCCACATAATGGGACCATGAGCTACTTGATAAAGTATATTTGCAGTCAAATCTACAGATCCCCAGCACCAACTACAGGGTCAGACACATGCAGAAGTTGCTTAGTCAAAGTTTCTGGCAAGAATAGATGGATGTGTCAAAATATACTAAATTAAAGTAAATGGAGACGACATTTTTACAGGCACTGAGATACTAAGGACTTAACCTCCAGAGCATTCTTTCAGCATCGCCTTTGTATTTTACACTGCAAAATATTTTTTTCTTTTTAAAAGTATTAAGCAAATCTTGTTACTAAGAGAAAAAACAGGTACTTTGTTGGGGTGACTCTTAAGCCCCTGGCATCGCTTCAGGGGAGCCCAAGGAAGCTGACCCATTCCCCGGTAGATTTTATTGACTCATTTCCACCTAAAATAAGAGATGAAGAACAATGATACCACTATTTTTGTTAGACTTTTAAAACGATTAAAATGTGGACCTTTTAAATTGTGAGGAAAGATCTTTGAGGGCAGGGGCCTTTTTTAAAAAAAATGTTTTTACTTGTCCTTGCCTAACATAGTACGAATTCAGTATAGGTGCTTAATAGCTGTTGAACGGATGAATACAAATGTCATGATTAAGTGAAGAAAGCTGTAGAATTAGCATGATAAGGTCAATATTAATGGTCTGAAATGGTATATGCTTGCATAGAAATGTCCAATTTGAGTAGATTAGAATTCTAATATTTTAATTTTTAATATTACAGTTAAAAACTTAGCAGGGTTGCTATTCATCAGCAATGCTCAAACCAACTCTGGGCTGGAACTTCTTGGACTAGGGGATATACTAAACACAGACACAATTTTCACTAAGTGCTTTTAAAATCAAAGTAACTAATAAAGCTGTGTAAACCTCAAGACATACTTCACTGATGAATAAGTTTGGATTTTGTAGTCAGACTTCTGATGTCATCACGGCTTTTCCTTAGGGGATTATTTAGAACTAAATTATCAAAATAAAGAATTTAAGCATTCTATTTCCTTTTGTGGATGGATTATTTTATTTACTTTTTTCCCCGTTTGTTTTGGGAATTAGGGCTTTCCAATGAGCCTATCTCTAGATATTGAGTTTACATTACAAACAAGTAAAAATTCCCAGTCTGTTAGAGATCTTCTCCTAGGATACAAGGAAAAGCAGAGTTCAGCTAAACTGCACAATTAATTCACAATCACTTCTGAATGGAGAGAACAGTTGCTGTAAGCTGTTCTGTTCTCTTCCTAGAGGCTTAAGGTCAGTATCAAGTATCAAAATCACTATTCTTTCGAAGTTATCTCTTTTGATTTGTATTCCATAATTATCTCTTTAGGACCTCTTCCTTTCTAACTTGTAAACTCAGCTAAATAAATCAAATCAAGAACTATATGCATGTAAATATACATACTCTGAGAGCTGGATGGATAGAAAAAGGGACAAAGTAGGACAATTTCCTTTCCTGACCACTGGTTTCACCAATGTATCAATTACTATTTTTGTTTTGCACAAGGGAATCTGAGACTTTTTCTTCCTAGAAAATAAGGGAAGTGATTTTTTTCTTTAAATTCATTCTCTCTGTGTCTTTTAATATAAAGATTAAAAGTAACATGACCTTGCCTTTTCAAGCAGAGGACAACTTCTTGAGATCAAAGGAACAAATAAATTTTAAACAAAAAACCTTGAAATGGTTTGTTTAGTTGCAGCTCTAAAAGTGCTGTAATTAAAAGACTTTAGGCGAAAACAAGAAACATAAACAGTTAAATATATTGGTTTGGCCAAAAATTTGTATTTTTTTTCTGTAAAATAAGAGACTTTTTTTTCCATTTTCACCAATAACTTTATTGATTTGGATATTTTGAGTATGTCGGCTATCTCCCGAGTGGTATATAATGTTGACTGCTCTCAATTAATGTCTTGATTAGATCGCTATCAAATTCAACTGTCTACCGGATCGTGAAGCATCAACCAGCAAGAAATCTCCAGCATGAAAATTCACAAACCACTTTTGTCACTTTAACACGTCCAATCAGTCACAGCACCTTCTCCATACACTGCGCACATCTTGTTTTGTGTTTTAGTTGTGTTTTTAACTTTTTTGAAATAATAAAACTGAATAATAATAATATGCTGAAAATGTGTATTTTCTTCCATCTTCAGTATTAAAATGGCTACACAAAAATTCACCAATTTTGATAAGATTTAAAAAAAATGCCTGGTGATATGACAGCTGTCACAATACAATCTAACAAAATTGTTTCAAATGAAGTTAAAGACAACTCAGTGCTACTAGAGCATCTCATGGGAAAAAAAAACAAATGAAATTTTTGGCCAACCCAATGTATTCTGCTTAATAATATTAATGAATTGAACTAATATTTGGTTATATTACTGATTTTTATTTTCAACAAAGAGCTCACAATGTCACTAGGTTTTGAGTGTTTTATTTTCAAATCAAAGAATATAAGAGAGCTATTCCAACTTTTTTTCATATTATATTTTCTAGTTTGGGGATGATTTTACTAGAGAGGCATTGTAGTCAACTGGTCAATCACATGAGTTAAAAACTGCTGAAATCCTAGCTGTATCTTCACTATGTAAACTTGTGTTAGTGACTCAGTATTCTCCTCTGTAAAATGGGAATAATAATAGTACCAAGTAGGGCTCTTGTGAAGACTAAATAGGGTAATAGGGTTAAGCAAATAAGCAGTACCTGGCATATAGTAAGTACTTAATAAAGATTATTGTTACTCACAGTATCCTTCTCATTCTCCTAAAAATGTTGTAGGGAATATGTATGAAGAACATCTATGTTATTTTGAGAAGTATTGTGACAGAGATTGCATTAAATGAAACACCTTGTGATGCTATTCACTGGCTCTGGTTAGAATCAGTATTATCAAATCAGCTTTATGAATCTTCTTCTCTGAAAATGTTTAAAATGTGTTTTCATTTGTAAAAGTTCTGGGAGGCAGAAATCTGCCCGAAGCTGGCTTTCTTGGAAAGTTTACTCAACTGTGAGTTTTTGTGGTTACTTTCCTTTATTTCCTTGTTTCTCATATCTCACTGTTTAAGGTGAAGAGGAGAAATGTTTGTAGAATGAGGGTAGGTTAAGGAATAAGGAAACATATCGCCAGTATTTTTGTTAATGATTTTGCTATTTAAACAGCAATTAAAATGTAAATTTATAAATAGGACCTGCTGATTTCTTAAGTATAATATAATACCAATTCTGACTTGGGATGCTGAATTCTGTCTTTTTAATTGATAAAATTTACCTTAAGAAAGTACATAACTAAAAGGAATCTTTAATATTGATACCAAATTTTAAAGATGAAGGAAATAAGCTCTAGAGTGACTTAATGAATTACTACTCCATTTATTCAATAAATCTTTATCAATCTACTATGTGCTACTCAGTCTGCTGGGTAATAGAGAACAGCTGTGAATAAGCAGGCCTGCTCTGTGCTGCTTTTTAGCACTTACCAACTGCAGTAAGGAGGTAGGTGATTATAGTTAGGTGTGATGAAGGGAAGTACAGGGAGCTTGAGGAGTGCAGAGCAGTAAGAACTAACCTACTGGAGGAGGTCAACTGTGGTACAGAATTCTAACTGAGCCTTGAAAATTCTAATTGAGTGGGCCATCGACCTGGGAAGTTGCCAAGTCTACCAGAAGGTCTGGGGAGAGAGAGAGGGCAAGGTATGCAAGCTGTTCAGTTTGACTGAAAGAAGAAGTGTGAGTTGAAAGTAATGAGACATAAAGCTGGAGACATATGCAGGTCACAGTGGGCCAGGTAAAGCATGTTTTGATTATCCCAAGAGCAATGGAAAAGCTTTGGAGAGTTTTAAGCAGAAAGTAACAGGCTCAGATTTGTATTAAGATAATTCTGGCTATAGCCTTTGGGATGGATTGAGAGGGGTGAAGGAGTCAAGGAGGCCAACGGGTGACTTTTGCTGATCTTTGCAGAAGCCTGATGAGCATCCATGTTGGCTTAACATACTGTCTGTGGATAAAATGCTATTGATTTCATTTCTGTCTTGTTTTCAAATAGTTTTTACTTGGATTATTACATTTTTTTGACCCAAGTTCCTAAAAAATTTCCTTTCTTTTAAAACACCCCTTTCCCTTTATTAAACCAGGGGGTTGATATAGCATGACCTTTTCTATTGTAGGAGGAAAACGATTAGCTTAATTGTTTTGGCTGGCATTTTTCACCCAACAGCTAATTCTTACCTACCAGGCACTATTCATGTTTTTGTCTGTTAGATTAATTTTGTGTTTCCTATTCCCATTGCCACTGCCCTACTTAGGGCCTCATTACCCCTCACCTGAACTATTGCCATAATGAGCCAGCTCATCTCCCGGACTCCCAAGGCTTTATTTCCTCATATTTATTTTCGCATCATGCTTTAAGACTGCCCTGATCAAATGCTTTCAGAGGTTTTCCTCCACCTACAGGAGAAAAGTTGGCCACTGTTCCATCTGCTCTTAGAGCCCTACCTTCTCCCCTGACCCCCACACATCCAACTGTTAAACTAAGCCAGTCCACACACTGCCTCCCAAACACATCCCACACACTGTCTCTCTACCTTTGCGTAGGTCTCACACAGCTTTTCCCACTTTCTGAAATCTTAATCATTTTTCAGGGTCCAGGACAGGAGCAACTTCTTTTTTATATCATATTTTCTACAGTTACTATCAATTCTACAGTTATTATGCCTGAGCAGAATTATTAGCACTCGAGGGTCTCTCACAGGTGAGCTCCTAAATTTTCTTGTTATTATAGCTACGTGCGCACATACCTCACCTTTCCCATAAGATGATAAAATTCTTAGGTGGGACAGAGAGACATTTTATTTTCTGCATCCTTCTCAGTACCCTGCCCAGTGCCTTGAGAGTAGCAGACACTCCATAAAGACTTATTTAATTGAATCGATGTCACCTTTTATGCCATATTTAACATTTTTAGATGGAGTTATTTTGTTGGAGTTTCAGAACGCTTTTAGGAAATGGTAGAATTTATGAATTGAATTTTAGAATGGTAAAAATAATTCCGATTTTTAAAGTCCAGCACAGGAGGGAAAGAAATTAATGTTAATATTTCAGCATGGAAGATACCCATGATAAATAGAAAATTTAAAATAGGATTCTGTTATTCATTAGATATATGTTAAATATAATTATATGTTCCCTTCAGTATTATAGACTGCTGAAAAAGACCGACAAGATTTTTGTCCTTTTGGAGTTAATCTAAGTAAGGAGACAGGTGGATGTTCCAGCCACATCTTAAATTACTTCACAGGCATTGATTTCTGTGAGTCTTTATACAGGTGACCCCATGAAAAATATTTTTCTGGATTGTAAAAAAGTTATAATTTTATTCAGTTAGATTATATTACCACACTCACACATTCCACACAAGCATCTATTGGTATAGTGATACCAAGGCACTTTGCTAAATTCACAGCTAAGCGAGAAACCATAGATGATTTCTTTGATTTCATAGACGCCCCTCCTGGATTCTGGGAATGAGAAGGCAGAGGCTGGTTTGGGATGGTGACAGGGTTCTAGCTTTAGCCAGACAGAGCTGCCCTGTCAGTGGGAGGGTCCAGCACAGGCGCTTCTTATCAGGCGTAAGCACTGTGAGCATCAGGCTCTGCTAGGGACACAGTGTAGTCTTCAACAATTTAACATTTTGGTGCCTGAGACAGCCTGATTATTAGGAATCAAATTGTTTTTTCCTGTTTAAGAGAGAGAGTGTGTATGTGCGTGTGTGAGGGGGAGTATATAATCTATTTCTATTGCTTTTCACTTCACAAAGTCCATTATCAAGTGTGGAATGCAAGTGAGAAAAAGAGGTTGCATAGACCCCTAGGAGGTAAAGCTGGTGTCCAGGCCCAAGCCTCCCCCACCTCCTGCTGCTCCACCTCACTCCCTCGTTAGCATTTCTTCCACGTGGCTCTGGACGCTGCTTAGAGAACTATCTTGGGCTGTATTTGTGAGGATTGCCAGCTTCAACTAAGCAACCATTCACTTGAATGAAGTAGACACTGAGTGGAGAATGTATAAAAAGTTTCCAAGTAAAGTTTTTCTCTGTTCTGCAGATCCGGAAGGCGAGGGGGAGAGCTGTGACAAAACAATGTTTTCCCACATCCCCTTAGCTCACAAGAATATAGTTATAAAGACAATTTGAGTTTTAAATGTGCAGTTATCCAAATCCAGAAGCATTTCTATTCTTAAAAATAGAAATCATGTTTTCGTTGATGAGACTCTTCAAACACCAGTAACTTCCCTTTGAAATATCTCAATATTGCAATTATAAAATATAGGATAAGAGATAAAAAATGAGAAACTTTCCTAATAAAAATGGCCAGAAGATATGTATTGTATGTATTTGTGTATTCTTGTGGGGTTTACTGTAGACAATAGAAGAAAAATTCCTTTGCAATGGAAACAATATGATATTTCCAGAAAATTAATCTTTCTACACAATTCATGGAGACTGGACTTTATTAGTTGAACTTAATTAATTCATTACTTAATACTCGTGCTTACAGAATTTATTTTAGACAACCCATTAATCTAATTAGATTAAACTTGCTGTGGAGAGTAATTTTGTACAGTAATTCACTGGGTGTCTTCTGTTGGACGGTCATTCTATGTCCAATTGTTATAGACTGAATGTCCGTGCCCCCCTCCCATTCATACACTGAAGCACTAACTCCAAAGTGATGGTGTTTGGAGGAGGGGCTTTTGGGAGGTAATTAGCTTTAGATGAGGTCATGAGGATGGGGGCCCCATAACGAGATTCGTATCTTTGTAAGAAGAGGAAGAGAGACAAGTGCTCTCTCTCTTTCTTTATAATGTGAGTACGTAGCAAGAAGATGGTCCTTCGGGAAGGGAGCTCTCACCAGAATCAGATCCGCCTGCATCTTGATTTTGGACTTTCCAGTGGGGACTGAAAAAGAACCATATACTATATATGACAAGCTCAGAGGAGGCCCTGGAAACTTAAGGACTGGAAGCAACTGCATGGGATGGTTTGAACATAAAAATTTCTAATACAAGCAGGTAATGGTGGGTAGTCACATCCTAGGCATGTAGGTTCGTTGACAAAGGTCACTCTTTACCTTAAGTGATCCTGCCTGATGTGTTTTGCATCTAAGACGACATACCTTTGAAATGTCAGAGTAATCTTTTCCAGACCCCTCAGGGCACAACCTATGCACCAGAGCAGGAGACCACAGAACCCCTCATTGTTATTCTTCCCTGAATGGCATGTCTACATACTATAAATGTTAACTGTCCTGTATCCACCAATGTAAAGTAATTGTGTCTTCCAGTTTTACTTTATATCCAATCCCAGAGATTTCCCCACTTTGCTTTCTCTTGTCCCTGTAATCTACCACCAGTGGAATTCACGTGACCCCTTCAGGCTACCTCCTCGGATTGTAATGTATAAAATAAGATGCAAAACTGCCATTCTCTGGAGCATCCTTTCAATCTGTTGAGATTTCACTTCCTAGCAAATAAACTCATAAATTCTCCATAGGTTTGGATCTTTCTTTCGTCGAAACTAGCCTCCAGAAATGTTAGAAGTAAATGTCTGTGGCTTAAGCCAGCTAGTCCATCATCTTCTGTTACAGTAGTCTAAGCAGACTAAGACAGTAGTGTTTCTCAAACCTGAGTGTGTTTAAGAATAATCTGGAAGCTGATTTAATACGTGTATTCCTGAATCCCAACCTAAAGGAAAGTGGTCTGGGATGCATGTGTCCCAGTATTTTTCCTTTTAAGTGAATTCAAAGTGATTTCAAGGCTGGCTCTTCTGGGCAATGGTTTGATGAGCAGTATTTACAGCAGAAGTACGCAGATGATGGCTGGCGGTACAATGGGTGGGAGGGTGGAAAGAAAAGGAAGAAGAGAGCTGCTCTGACTTTGTCCTTCAACTTTCTCATTCCTCCCTACTTCGTAGGTTCCCACTCTTTCCATCTGAGGAGCATCCTTAAAATAACCAGATTCCCTACCTGTATCACAGAGCAACCAAGAAATTTAGAATTTTAGAAGGAAAAAATGTAGAGAAGGTGAGCACTCTATAACATTTCAAACTTTTTCATACCAGGACTTTATTTGTTTAATAGCTATAAGAAAGGTCTTTTCCCTCTCAAGTTACTGCACATGTATATCCGAGAAATCACAGCCTAGAAAGGGCTTTTCATTGATAAAATTATGAAGCAGTCCAAAATTATAATTTTTCACTCTGCCCACTTCTCAATAAACTAGATAAAGTTGGCTTTTATGGGCAATAAGAAAAAGAACCAATAAATCCAATGTGTTGGACTATTAGTGCGCTGCATGGACCTAGAAGTATATGGTCTTTTATACTTCTTGGATGAAACACTTCAGTTTAAAATTCAGAAAATTTAAGGAACCAAGGCAGGTACTAGAAGAAATGTTTTTTTGGAGGGGGAGTGGGGCTCTTAGCCATCTTCAAAACATTTTTCCCAAGGGCAGGGCTTGAGCAAAGTCTGTGGAGGGGGTTAGGAATCTAAGTTGAATGTTGTGGCTCCTTATTAATTCTCAGGTGTGGTCTGTCTGGTCACCACTGTATCTGGATTTGACAGAGATCAATAGGATTAATGCACCAGCATGTAGATGGTCTTTTTTAGAAAAAATAAGAGTCTTCAAAATAGAAACAATTAATTATATTCTCCAGATCTTATTTTCTCCTTGAGGCAGATACAAATTCCAACTGTTCTGACCTTATAGTGCTATCTCCCCAATTGGCATGTATTTTGACATATTTTATAAAAGAAGTTTCTATTATGTTGTATTCATCAACACATGGTGAATTGGAACTGTTAAGAAAAATACAAAATATTACTAATAATCTATCTGTTATATAGTATTAACAATCAAAAGAAACAGTTTTCACCACATGCGGGGACAGATCTGTGATAGTCATTCATTTTTTGTGTCCATAAAATATTCTGGTACAAATCAGAGAGAAAGTTTCAAGTAAAGCTTCATATTTCAGCTGTTTGATTGCCTGAAATGAGATATAAATGATGCAACCAAGACAGCAGGTTTCCTCCTACAGGAAAGCACTCAGGTCAGAGAATCATGAGATGGAGGTTTCCCAGAGCTGCCCTATTAACTGAGTCTTTGGCATCATCAGCAGGTCGCTTTGTTTCTCTTGTTCTTGGTGTGTTTAATTTTTAAAACTTTTTATTTACTTACTGATTTCAGAGGGAAAGGAAGGGGGAAAGAGTGAGGGGGGGAGAGAGAGAGATCGATTATTGTTTCACTTATTTACATATTCATTGGTTGAGTCTTGTAAATGCCCTGACTGGGGATTGAACCCACAATCTTGGCATATGGGGACAACATTCTAACCCACTTTGCTACCTGGCTATACCTGTGTTTAGAATTTGAAACCCTTAAGCTTGTCCTCTTTTTAGTTGTGTACATATTATTGAACAAATAGCCAAATCTGTAAAATGCTATGTTTCTTACATGAAAGTGAATGACTACTTCAGTTGAGTAAAGAAATTTCACAATTTTACTAGTCTACAAAACATTTTTACCAGCTCATTTTCCTGTTGGGAAGTAGTGAGGTACTAAGAGGGGAGAAACCTCAGCATTTTAGCCTTAACAAGCAGAAATGCTATTCATCTGCGTGAAGCCTCTTTGTGACATTATATTCTTATCACTGTACTTAGTTTTGTAGATGGTGGTGTGCATCAAATGAGGCTTGAGGAAATATCTTTTGTTCCCATTTTCACACCTGGTGTTTATTTCTCATCTTGTTAATAAACCTGTGTTTTCATAAACTTTTCTGATTCTTATTTTCCCCCCTCAGTTCCAGTTCATTTTAAGTAATTTTTCAGTTTATCTCTCCCATTTGCATTTCATTGTCCCTCAGAAGAGACTGTGACTAACTGGGGGAGAGAAAGGCTGAGCCTGTAGGATTCTAGTCTGAGTTTCATTTGACTGGTCATCGATCTCCTTTACCAAAATATGTTGTACTTGGAGCTCAGAATGTATTTGTTGAATAAAATGAAGCCCAATATAAAACATAAATTGGGAGACAATGTAGCTTAGTAGTATAGAAAAAAGAACTTGGATTAAGAAAGTTTTGAATTCCAGCTCTTCAATTGGTCAATGACCTAAACTGGGGAAAATTACTTTATCTCTCTGGCCTCCATTTCCCTTTCTTTAAAATGAGGATCAGAATACCTACCTCATATGGCTTTTGTGAGTCTTAAATGAGACAGAAATTCCATGCAATGTTTTAGTAGAGTTCTCAGCACATGGCAATTGGTCAATAATATTGTCAATTATTATGATATACCATGAGTTTAGTCACCTCACAGCATCCAGCACGATGCCTCCATACAGGGTCAGAATATCTATATTCAAAATTTTATTTTATTATTTACTTTTGTATTTTTAGTTGTTTATTTATCAAGAAAAACTGTTCCTTAGTTGAAATATTCACATCCAGGAACACAGGTCAGTGACAAACTGCCGTGGAATTCAATCCAAAGAAATTCTTTACATTCTAAGATCACTTTGCATTCTGCAAGATACCAGCCTTCCTCATCTCCTCAGCATCTTTCAAGGAATCACAACTTCTGTAGAAATCTGTGTATGTCGTATTCTTAGTCAGCCACAGCAAACTTGTAGAAAGCTGCATCCCCCAGGGGTACAATGATGACTCCATCAATGTGAAGTCATAGATGCTTGGCCGGAAGGCCACGCATTGGAGGTTTTTTCAAAGCCCTGGAAGATATGGTAGTTACATTCCAACACCCTTCCTGATGGAAAAATGGATGGCATTCCAGTCCATATTTGAAATTTTAAATCTAAACACATCTGTTAAATGGAGGAATAGACTTTTTTGTAGGGTGGAAGCTCTTCTCTAGAGTTTCAAATTTTATTTTTAGAATACCTTCAACTTTACACGTGTTAGTGAAATTTTGTATGTGTTTTAACATTTTTTCTTGTGTCCCCATGGCATTTCCAAAATTTTGTTTTGTTATATTTGGTGTTTACTAAACCTTTGTTGACTGATTGCTTTCCTATCCCTATTAGCAAACTTTTCTTTCTGAAAGTAATTTTTCCCTTAGGAAAGTGTCTTTAAATTGTTATTCCCTTAATAATCCCCTGCTACATATATAGGTTGTAATATTTTTCGAACTGTGTGTTTGGTATCATGGTTTTAAAGTTTTCCGACTGGCGTGTAGTTACACTCTTCCAGATGAGTTTATTCAAATGTGGTGCGTGTATGTGGCTGTGGCTGTTGGTGTGTGTAGGGCTACACAGGCAAGTAAAAATGACACCTGCCTTGGGCTTGCTGTGGAGATACCCTCTCTACATGTAGTTTTATTTTCAAACTATGATGTTGTAGTCTACACTTGTATAGATTGTGCCTGAATGTTTTCCAAGTTTATTTTTCTTTCCTGTGCTCAAAGTACAGTGTACAGTTTTCAGTTTCATACAAAGATTACTCACTTGGTGAGGAAATATGATAGTCTGTGTAGACACAGACATCTCAGAATTCCTCAGTCCCAGGAAGAAGTCACAAGTATATTAATGGTCTACTTTCCCTACACCAAGAAAATTGATTTTCCCTTTGTTTCTAAGGAAAATCACTTTGAGGGTACTCACCACTATGTGATGAATGGAACTATGAAGACACTTTGGGCCATCAGAAGGAAGAATAGTGGTTTAAAATTTTTGTATTCCATGCAGTCTAATTTTATTCTCTTAAAGATATATTCAATACTGGAATGTCAGTTCTTTTTACTGTTTCCTTAATTTAATCTACATGAACATTCTTATATGCAGTCTAATGCTCACCAAGCAGTGAAAGCACAACATTAAATTGTGGTTTTAACTGCTGATTCACTTTACTCTGAGCCTTACATTTTTCAGACTTGGCAAGTGTAACCCAGGAACTTATTTCCTGATTTATATAATTTACTCCTCTACTAACAAGCATAACTTGCATCTCAACGGCTAGGACTTGGACAAACAATTGTGTGGGATGGTACGTCTACCAAGATATTTGCTTAAGACTCTTAAAAGAAGCCTAAACATGGATATCTTAGAACCAGATTTTAAGTGAATAAAGTGAAAACCTCTTTCTCTCTTGTGGTTATTTCAGGTTTTTCTATTTTTAAGGTAACCTTCACATATGGTACCTCTGTATAAATCTAAACTTAGTCCATATTGATATATGCATGATTTAAACTTATTTTTCATGATACAGCACAGTGATGAATTCAAGCTTAATTCTGCTAGCTTTTAAGATTGTTTTAGTATGAAGGGACTGTGGCATTCTAACAGAATTACTGTATTGTGTTAATGTATACACCTAAACTATGCATACTATTATAGTCCTAGCACATCTTATTAATTGTGGAAATCACTTTTATTTCAATAGTGAAATATACATGACAACAGCTGCTGGGGCTCAGTGGAGCATCAGATCAGTATGTCACAAAATTCCCTTGTAGTATGGGTGTTGACAGGGTTCTGTTGACATCAAATTTGCAATGAAAATGTCTCATAAATGTGTATCCACATAGAACATTACTTAGAATAAATCAGCTCAATAGTCACATTGGTCAGTAATGTCAGAGATGAGAAATTTCCCCTCACTTACATTGGTAACATAAATTATTAAGAATAGATAACCATATATATCATATAGATGACCTGAAAGATATGTCTCACATATTTAGAAAAGGTGTCCAGACACAGAACTCTCACCTTTGTGTTTTCTCCTGTAATTGTGTAAAGCTTTTGCATTCTTCAAATCCTGTATAAATGTGAGATGAAGATTCTAAATCAGGCAACAGAATGGACTGTCCAGAGGGGTTAGAATAGGGAGTAAGGAACAAGACAAAATAGAACTGTAGGATAATTAGGCTGAATATTACAACAAAGTTCTTAGTCGGGAAAACTATTAGACTGTGAAATAGTCTTTCAGATGCACTGGAAGAAGTCATTACTTGAGCTATTTAAAATCAGACTGGACTGAAGCACTCCAAAATACAGCATGCTGTGGGGACCAAGCCTACATTAGAAGTAAAGGAGGGGAATGATCTAACAGCTTCTACCGTCTGTGTGATTACTATGATTGAGCTCATTTTATGTGTTCAGTCTTGGTGGGTAATCTGTCATTTTATGCTACTTCCAGGGAGCAATTTGAACAAATTCATCTAATGCAAAACGGGATGCATTTAGCAGCATCTCAGAAGAGATGAAAATGCACAATAAACAGTGTAAAATAGAAAAACTATGAGTAAACACTACTCCTTTTTTAGGGAGTAACCCTTAGAGAAAACAATTCTCACCCTAGAACTCTGGCCACATTACAATGTACGTGAATGCATCCTGTCTGCCTGGCTTTCAATGGAGATTAGGTATTAATTTTCATTTCTTTTGTTTAATGGTGTCTTGGGATGATGTTGGGTGCAAAACAACAAATAGAAACATTTCATCCCCAAGCCAATGACTACATTTTGGCAGAAGGTAGGTAGGACCCTGGAAAAAAATCTTGGCAACATTTTGTGACTGATATCTATTAGAGAAATGGACAAGAAAGAGAAAATAGTTCGATTTGAAGGAAAATGTTTGACAAGAAATAAGGAGGAGGAAAAGGTATTCAGGGCAGTTGTACAAATGTTATTGCTGGCAGTCTCTTAAAATAAAACGATCCTCGATCTGGTGCAATTCTGGGGGATCACCTGCCATCAAGTACAGAAGTGAGGCAGCTGACCTTTTGACAATTATCCTAGTTCTTTTATTCAATACAACTATTAATTTAAATTTAATCAACACTCAATTTTATCCTATTGATACCTAATCTGCATTGAAAGCCAGGCAGACAGGATGCACTTGCATTTGTTCAACCTACCAAATGTAATTGCAGCGATACAAAGTTAGAGATGGGATCATTTTGATATTTGATCATTGTGAGGTAAATCATCTGATTTACACTCAGTTCTTTGCATGTGTATACCATAACTTTTAAAAAAGACTATCACATACGAGTGGGTCATAGAATATATTTTCATTATTAATAACATTCTCTGTTTTCATGCATTTTCTCAATTTACTAATCACATACTCCTGAATTATGAAAAATACCATTCAATTTAAATAGAGGTCTCTATCCCCCAAGTCCCCCAAATAATTTTATTTCTTGTGTTGGCATAATTTTCTATGATTTCACTGGCAAAGATCTAGCTCATAGAACAAAAGATTTTATATGGACTTTTTTTGGGGGGAGGGGAGTGTAGAGACTTGTAAATACTAAAAGGTACTCTTACCATTTATCCTTCCCGTTAGCCCAACGAATATAGATATTCTAGAATTTTCATTCTTTTATTCGTGAAAAATAAGTTTCAAGACTTTTTCTACTCAGTTTCCATCCTGAGCACGTGTGCCATTCTGAATACTAGTCAAGTCAGCCTTAGGGCATATCTATTCAAAAAATCCTTGTAGTTTTGCTGGATGAGCAGAACCTGAAAGGATGGACAGCTCAAACCTACAGGTGTGAGGACTCTTTGTAAATATAAGACACTGCCATTATCAAAGGGAAATATCACTTTATTAAGGTCTGGCGTGCAATAACTTCCAAAATGTATCCAAATTCTACTGGGCTGTTTTGAGGAAAAAAAAGGAGCATAACACTATCGAATCATTAACTTATAACCTAAACATCTTTGGTAGAAACTGTGTAACCCTAGGAGTTTAGTGCAATGGCAGTCTAAATAGTCTCCTCACGCCTATATTAAATAAATGTACACAGATGATGAGAGTTCGGGTAGCTGTCTTAAAATGTATGATGAAATAAAAAAAAGAAGACTTAGATTTAGGTGAGTGAAAAATGTTTCTCTGCCAGTAAGTGCCCTTCTCCACGCACAGAAGCACAATGTAGCCGCACTGAAGAGTTCTCAGAACAGGCAGCTCAGACAGATGGAAGGAAGGAAGCTCAAAGTAATGAACTACCATTGAGGTCTTTAACTCACACTAACTTCAACTCAGGTTGATCTCAACTTTCACTATACAGACATGTAAACTACATATGTGAAACACAGCACCGTTCAAATAGCAGTAGAAATATTTTATTAGCAGATTAGCTGAGCACTTGACCACAGGTTATTAGAAGTATATGGTTTTGTTATTTGTTATCAAATTGTACAATGCTTTAAAATACTTAAAAGGCAGAGGAATGTCTCCTTTAAGGAATCTGCCCAAAAGTGTTATGCCAGGGGAAGAACTAGAAGAAAATCTAAATGAAATCCTTAAGAAGCCAGCTTATTGCATATATTGCCTAGGCTATTTCTAGATCGCGAATCTCCCGCCCTCTCTGAGTTATCTCACTGTCAGATAAGAAAATGGAACAGGATAGATGAAGAAACGTGTTTCCAGTCTGGCTTTTCGATTTTCTGTTCAAGCCAAAGGGAGCAAAGGGCATCGAATTAGGGATAATTTCCAAGCACCTTTGCAGCAGAGAGAGCCTCTGGTCCTTTCTGGTTGCAGAGTGGACCTGGGCTGCAACCCCAACCAGGTCCCGCTGCCCGCTGCCCACCAAACCAGGCAACACCCACATGAAGCAGCCACTGTGGCAGCTAGTCATCGTAGGATTTCCTGTGCACAAAGCCCAAGGAACCCCCCAGATGAAACGTATCCTGAGACCAGAACAGGGCTGGAGGTGGTTGGCTGATGAGACTGGTCTCTCTGGGGGTCTGCGGGCGTTAGTTGTCCCTCCACCTCTCTCACCCTGGCTGCGGATCTGTGCCCTGAAAGCTGACTCCCTCTTGGAGACACCGAAGTATGCTCACACACACAAACTCTCACTCACGCACACCCACATGGCCTCTGCCCTCCACCGTCCCTACCCTGGCAGAACTGTAGGGACCAGTCTGTGCTCTGCCTCAACTTTCCCGGCTGCACCTGCCCCACGCAGCACCCGAGACACCACACCCTCGCTGGGCGCCCTGCAGAGGGACACGTCCTTCTCTGGGCCCCTTACCTCGCACCGACAACTCCTGGCAGGGTCTGGAGCTGACCGTGGTGGCAGCGGCGGCGGCTGAGCTTGCACCCGGGCTCTGGCTCATGGTTGGTACTCCTCATCCGACACAAAAGAGGTAGCTTGCTGGCTTTGTCCTTTCCAAATCCAAGGAGAACTTATTTCGCCCCCGAAATGACCAACTTGTGCGCGCCGTTTCCTGTCATAGTGCCCCCTGCCCCTGCCACCGCCCCCTCCTAGCTGCTAGCTGGACCACTGCCCGGTGGCAGAACATCCAGGCCTCCGAGTCAGTGGGGAGTGGGAAAAGGGAGGGTGGGAGCAGAAGAGAGAAGAGGTTGGGAAAAGGGGGGACCCAGCGGTCTTTCACAGTGGGGAGGGGCGCGGTTCCCAGCTGAGTCCCTTTCTTTCTCTTTACAGGCAAGCACACTTCCCAGGTGTGGAAGCAACTTTCCTTCGCCTTGGCCAGGCTCAGACCATAGCATCTAACTGGGACTCTAGGCAGAGGCACGGACCTGGCATTCTCTTCTCATTCTGTCATTCTCCCTTCCCCTCTCCGCCTCCCCCTCCCTTTTATAGGGGTGTATCTGCAGAGTCTTCAGTGAGCTAGTGTACCTAGCCGAGAGGATATTGAAGGGAAAGCCAGAGAGGTTTTGCCGGCTGCTTTGCCTCACTCTGAAACCCTGAGGCAGTCTATGCAAAGGTTGGGAATTTTGGAGAGGTGGGGCGAAGGGGCGTGGGGCAGTAGCAGATCCGCGGCTCTAACTTTGAAGCTCCGTTAGAGCTCTGGGCCGCCGGAGAGCAAGCACTAACTGTCTGCCCAGGAAAAGGTTCCCCGTGGTCCCTGTGCACCCGGCTGACCGCAGGCTGGAGGAGAAGGGGAGAGCAGGAACAGAGAGGGAGCGAGAGAGCCTGGGAGGCCGGCGTACAGCTTTGCCCCACACGCAGCCAACTGCACACTGCAAGCCCCTGGAGAGGGCTTGTGCAGAACAATCTCTGGGTCAGGTGGGAGGGAGACGCTCCCGTTTCCTAGCAACCCTCATCAATCTTCTCCGGATAGCTCCCTCTGAAGGAATTCCATTGGACAGCTCCTGGAGGCCAGACACGCCCCTTCAAGAATGCTGGGCGGCTGCTTTTTTCGCATTCTCCCAAATTTCTTGGTTGTTATAAGAGAAGAGTGCTGAATTATCTTCCTTTTTATCCTTCTATACTGCCACACCGCCCCCTTGCAGAGACCCCACCCTACCCCTGCGTTATCCGCTCTCCGGTCCTTGTGGTTAGCAGACCCAGTCAATGTTCACAGAACCTCTTCTTTCTTCTTATAATTAAATAAATAAAAACCTTAAATCGGTGACGTAGGCACAAAAGAGAAAAAGGCACACGAAAATAGCTTGAATTGGCTCCGAGCTACAGATAAAATTCTAAAGGTAAAATTCCAGGCATCTTTCCATGTTTAGAAACACATGATATTTAATTTCAAAATCGAAAACTTCACTGTCATTAATTTTTTCCACCCTGATACACTAACTTCGTGTTAACCGAGGACTGTTATAATGATTTTTAAATGCTGCCTTTATTATTTAATATTTAATGTTAAGTTGTTTAACAACTACCTCCTTTGTAACCTAGACAAAACATGTAAACTACAGAAATAGTTTTATCACTAGTTTCTTTAGAAGCTAATGATATTTAGAAGATATGTATGCTTATATATATGTATATATTCTATTGTGAAGGCCACTAAAACTAGAAACTTGAATATATTAAACATTAAAATGTTACTAAGTAGTGAAACTCTAAAAACTATAGATGCTCCCTTTCAACACGTTTCAATCTAGAATGCAATAGCAGTGTCAAAGTTAAAACCAAACCATTCTTTGCATTTCTTTACTATTATCTAATATGCACTGCTTACCACAAATACTTTTGACTTTCACAAAAGAAAATTTTCCCATTGTTTGTCCAGCAGACAACTATCCATCCAAGAGCAATGACACAGCAAAGGAAAAGACAAAGTCCCACCTGCTGCAAGGGCTTCGGCACCCAGGAAGCCATGCTGGCAGCTCTTGGCTTCCTTTAGAGTCAGTATTCCAGAAGATTCCTTTTTGCCTTTCAAAAGCTTCATCAGAATCAGTCGAGAATGGAAGGAGTAGAAGAGAACTGATGTTTTTATCACATTGAAAAAGAAAAGTAGCTGTGTTTGCACAAAAGAAAATACTGATGTATAGACTGAACCGCATTGCCATAGCCTGCATCTAGGTTGTTTTTTAACACAGTAAAGATGGTGATGAACAGAGACAGAAATGCTGAAGGAAATTATCACTCTGTTATCAGATCTGGCCTTACGGGACACTTGCCTTTCCCCCTGCCACACGTGTACATAGAAATAATGAACACAAGGGCTTTCGACCTGGTGGTAGTATAATACCTGAATTCGAATTCTTTAATTACTTATCATTACTTCCTAGCTCTGTGACTTTGGTCAAGTATTTTAACCTCATTATATCTCAGTTTCATCATCTGTAAAGTGGAACTAATACTTGCTCATCTCTCAGTTATTTTTAGGGTTAATAAGCACCTTGTAAGCAACAGGGAAATGTTAGTTTTGATTATCAGTCTCTGACTTATAGTCAACTGATGGTGATTTCATTGTTGAGCCTATGTAATATTTAATTGAAGCAATTATTCTTATACTTTAATTCTTCCTTTTAAATGTAATTTGATTTCATCATTTACTGGGAACATAGCTTTAAGTTTAATGTTTATTTGTTGGTGTGTTTTGTGTACATGCATGTTTTCAAGTTCCTTTTGAAACTTCAAACTTAAAACTTTCGGGGTCCTATCCCCAGGGCATAGGACTAAATAACAACCTCTGGCTAAATAGCCTGTCAAGTAGGAAATGATGTCTCTCTTCCCCCTTCTCCCAAGTATTCTAACTGGGCTCTGTTTCTAAACAATTCTAGTTCCTTCTTTTAAGTACCCCTGGTATGGCATGTTTATCTGTGTCTTTTTTCAAGTCAAAACACATGCCTATTTGGACATCTATATCACTTTTTTCTAGTTCATATTTTATAATAGTTTGATTAACTTTTGCTAACCTATATTTATTTGAATGATTAATTATGATATTTCTTCTTAGGACTCCCTACAGTTAATGCCCTGACTTCTGCAATACTACTTTTTTAATATGGCTCATAAAGCATACCATCCTTCATTCAGAAATAACACTGAATTGATTTGCTGTCATTATTAATTACAAATACAATGCCTTCCATATCCCTAATCTGATCCAGACTACACTCTCAATAGTATGCCCTTTGGGGTCAATCTCCATGGGCTCAGTCCAGAAATCAATTTCATTGTTGATTTCTACTATCAGTCAGCAGTGTGAGTTACTTTGATCATATGTAGGGAGACCGGGTACCCAGTTTGTCTGGGACAGTTCTGGTTTTTGTCTATGTGTAGGTGTATTCACAGTGTGCAGTTCAGTTTTCAAAAGTGTCAGGTTTGATTATTAAATTATATGGCTACCTTAAGCTTCTATTCGTCTGGCCAATATCTCTTGCCTCAGTCTTCCCTTGCTCTATTTGCTATGCAACTATTAAATTCCTCTGTGTAATTCTTTTTCCAGTATAGGACTGATCAGTTCTGCAGTCCTAATACATATGTCTTTATAAATATATAATGTTTTTATAAAATATTACAATTTATATTTAATTTGCTTATAAATATCTCTCATTTATTTTTTCAATTTCTTTAAAAATATGTTGCCCCCTTGGATCACATGTAAAGTCTGATTTTAATTACTGTTACATCATATAGAACAAAAAAATAGTCTTAATTTTGATTGCAGCTTCAAGGCGAAAGGTGTCAACTCCTCCATATTTCAAAACAAGAGTTACCAGACACCCTCTGCTGAACTCGAATGCAATATCTTTAAACTACATGGATTATAAAAGAGTTAAATTTCAAGAAGCTGAGAGATGAGGGAAGTTGGAATTTAGAGTTTTCGATGTGCTCTTAATATGCCAGTAGGTCCAGGGTGGGAGCGTGTATGCTTTTTTCTCACTTCGCCTCTAGTGAGAAGTGCTGCTACTTCAGCAAAACCATTGCTATGTCCCTGGAATTAGGGTGATACAGTAGACTGCTTTTTAATTTGCAGCAGAAAATTATAAAATACAAGAGGCTGTGTGTTAGTCAGTCTCCAAAGGGCTGAAAGTAAAGAAGGCTGGACTTGCTATGATGGCACTCCCACCTATGACAGGTAAGAGGGTTTGGTTTCCTTGACACTGTGTGATGGGAGAGTGAGCATAGAGCAGAACATGTGTCTTCTTAGATCCTAACCAGAGGGTTTCTGGAGAAACCAGAGTTTCTCCAACAGTAGACAGTAGACAGCCTGTGGAGGGCACGGGCCTGCAGGAGTGCAACTGTGTGGGTTGTGCACTGCACAAACACACCCAGTGGAAAGGTGAGAGGGAGCCCTGTGCCCAGTGCTCAAGTGCCAGGCTGCATCAGTCTGGTGGGAGGCTGTCCTTTGTAATTCACCAGTCTGGAGGGGCACCTTTTTCTAATTCACATACATGGTGCCGGGAGAAGCTAGATGGTGAAGTGCATACAACTAGGAGTCTTGGATAGAGTAGTTAAATACCCAGTCACAAAAGCCTCATCAAAATCAGGTCAGATTCTGCAACAAGATATCTCCAGAGTCTGAGGGTCTTCAAAGAACTGATTAAATTTGGATTAAAAAAGTCAGCTTTGAATAACTGCTAAGCCCAGGAAGAAGCAATGCCAGATCAGCATTGGTCAAATCAGATTTTCCTTGTCTCATTGTACCTTCTACCCCTGACCTCTTCAACTCTGAGGGATGGAAAGGCCATCAGCTGATTAAGGTGGAGGGAGGATGAAGTCTGCTGGGTCTTGCTGCAGGCCCTTCTCCTGCTGCTTTCCCAGGCTGGGAAGGGAGCAGCTTCAGCGCAGATGCTCATTGGGATTTTTATTTTTACTCTGCACTGAACCTAATTCTACCTGAGTGCATTATTTTTTTTAAGTAAAGGAAGGAATTTTTATTTACGAAAAATCTGAAAGTCAAGGCAATGGCCTTGAATTGTGCCCAAGGCGATAGAGAAGAATAAGCCCCATGGGCAAGATTTGTGGGAGCAATGGGGAAAAAGAATAAAATGTTTTTTTTGGTGCTTTGTGAAACTTACTTTTTGGGTCTATAAATAGTCTCATCTGTATTTTGGAGTCTTTTGCATTTTATCTCTGGTTCTTAAGGGAAAATGAAAAGAAATAGTCCTTGGATATTTACTATGTGTTTTTTTGTTATTGTTTTTTTTTTAATCCGGCATGTTGTGTAGTTAATAGCTGAATTGAGATTGGCTCTAAACTTGAATATTCAACTATTAAAGTACTTATCAGCTACAAGGGCTTCTTCAGAAATTTTACATTTTCAATCATTAAATTAAATATTAATAAAATATAAAATAGATATTAATAAAATTAATACATTCTTTGAAATACTTATCACAAGAAATTGAACACTTGTTCCTTTGTCTTTCCCATCAACTGGACTTTCAGACGCTATGGCTGTTGTGCTTACTGTTATGTCCTGGTACTTACGGAAATGCTGTGTGTGTGGGAGGTTGGGAGAAGACTTGCTAGTAGACATTTACTGAGTGAATAAATTAACCTTTAAAGATTAGAAGATCATATTGATTTTTATTTTACTGGTGAGTAAACTGTGATTGGGATTTAACATGTGTTGCCAAAATTCACACAGGAGGTGTTTAAAATTGTTAATCTGGTGCATTAATCAGGTTCATAACTATTAATCTGGTTCACCCACCTCGCAAGGAGAGTGGGTTTTTGTGCTTTCGCTTCTCAATCTCTCGTGCCTAAAACTACCTGATATGTTGTAAAGTCAATAACCATCTGATGAGTGAAAGATTAAATGCTTCGATGTCCTTCTCAGGAATTTTGTCTAAATTTTGTATTTTCATAACAAGCAAGTTATTTTTAGTGTTAGGTCTTTTAAAAGATTTTTTTGGGGGGGTTAGGTGAGGGGGTTGGGCTGATAAAAATTGTAAACTGTATAAGGGAATGAAAGCCTCCGGCTACAGCCATTGGTTGGAGGAGTTAACTTATACCCACAATGTGTGGTGGAATAAATCAGCACTTTCCTCTGGACTCGTGACTCCAGTCTAAATAAATGGTGCAGAGCACAGACAGTAAAGGAGTTCAGAAGAAGGAAAAGCATGTCCACTGATTTTGCCTTTCCACTTACAAATTTAATCTCAGAGATTTTGGCAAAGAGTTATATCGTATACTTTAGATGTAACAAATGTTAATGCTATTCATTTTGGTCTTATGATGATTATATCTTTCCTGAGAATTCAAATCTATTTTTCGTACCTGGGAGTGATGACATACTGACTGGGTCATCTGTAAGTCAGCCTTCAGTTTAGATCAAGGTCCAATTAGTTATGTATGTAGCTATGTATGTATGTGTTCAAATAACGTTTATTGGAAACTATCATGTGCCAAGCACTCTGCCAGGTACGTAAGATACCAAGGATATGAAATAGGGGCCCTGAACTTGAAGATTTCTCTTCTGATAATGGTGAGTGGAATTGTCAGAAAATGATTTAAAAATACAATATGAGGGATTATATAAGAGAGGTACTTTAAGAAGAAGAGTGACCTAGTAGATTGGCTGCCAGACACACACACACACACACACACACACACACACACACACACACACACACATGATTCCTGAGCTTAAGGAGCCTTTCAATATGATGATCCAAGACAGGGACCTGCTGTTCCACAAGCCCTCCACTTGAAGGCTTAACTTTGAAATACATACGTGTGAGAAATGGAAACACATCACTTAAAAATACTTTTTGGCTGCAAATAACACATAGCCCAATGAACAATGGGTTAAACAGATAGTGGTTTTTTCAGTGTATTTATTTTTATCTACCCAGACTACGGAAGTAGGTATTGCTTTGGTGACTTATTCTCAGGGCCAGCATCATTACTTCTCTCCTTCATGTTACAACACCATCGCACCAGCTCCGGCTATTTCATCGCTCACTCAGGAGATAGGAACAAGCAGGATCAGCAGTGTAAGCTCTTTTTGCCCTGTGTGTCAGGAATGTACAATCTTTATCAAACCTCGCCACGTAGTATCATTTACGTCTAACCAGCCAGACCTGATCACATGATGGCCCATAGCTACAAGTTAGGCTGGAAAAGTATGCAGTCAGCTTTTCTAGTCTCTTTTGTGTAAGGCATTCAGAAAGGGGGTAAATGAGATTGGCAGTTGGGTCGGCCAGCCAGTTGTATCTGATTCAGGGAGTAATCTCACTGCTTCCCTATAACCCTTTTCTGTACGAGTGAAAGTGTTCTAGCCCATCATTTAATTTTTGACTTGAAAGTGAAGTGACACAAATAGATTTTCTATGGAAGAAAAAATATTTGTAGTTTCCTATTGAGGGCACTTATTCATTGCTTTTCTTAAAGCTGTGGCCAAGTGACATTTTTAATCAACTGTAAAGTGCAGTCAACTGTAGTACGTGCTCCTAATTACACTGATGTCTGGTTCATTCTTTATCTGAGAGCAGTATATACCATTTCAGATTCTAAGGGTATAAAAGTATGTGTCCTTTGAAAGAAAATCCTAAATTACAATGCAAACTACTTAAATTGGTAGGTGTGTGTACAAGTTCCAAACACAATTATGCCATTAGAGCTATTTTGGAGAATGTTAAGTGAATGTTATATGCATTTGAAGTACACACACACATACACACACAACCCAACCAAACGAACAAAAAGCTAAGTGTTGATTCCCAAAGCACAAATGTTGTGCACTGAGATACTACAGGTAGTTCTGTTCTGAGGATTCATTAAATAATGAGTATTTACTGAGGGCCTACCCTGTGCCTGGCAATGTGCTTTTGCTGGGTATGCAAGCCAGCTCACTTCAATGTAGCGCTTGGTGCTGTGGAGTGTACCACTGTAAAATGCTTTCAATCAATTTGGAACTTTATTTTTACGAAGGTTTGAAGCATCATCTTTGTGAGTATGAGAGCTATTGCCCGTTTTCACTATTATATTTCAGGTGATTTTACTCTAATTCATAATATTCTGCTTTTTCAATTTAGTTTCTCTTGCTACGTTGGAAATATTCTTTTCATTAAAAGTGAAAGCAAAACAAAACACTTCATGCCCCATCTCTATCTTTCCTTCTTTCACTTTTCATACGTTTGAGTAAGAGTTAATAAATTCCCTAGGTTTGTAAACGAATCAATTTTTTAAGTTTTTAGGGTGAAAGGCAATAACCTTACTGAGGAAATCTTGTCTATAGGTAAAATCCAAGTCCTGAATAATAGAGAGCTTTTTGGTGATCTAGTGTGAGGACACCTTAACAGAGGAAGATTTCTGGGTGGAGATACCACACAAATGTTAACGTAAGATGTTAAGACTTACTATCATTTCCAGACCAGAACTTAATTAAACAAATTCAAGCTTCAGGAAAAAAATTTTAATCCTATTGTATTATTATTCTATTATAGTTGTCTCAATTCCCCCCCCCCCTTTG
>PVKM010009312.1:0-37138 GCA_004027735.1 Carollia perspicillata | reverse complement strand
GTATATTCTGTGTACTAGGTTTGCAAATGACCTATTTCAGGTTCGTTATTATTTCCATTTGCAAAACACCTCTATTTCTTCCATGAGAAGTGACCGGTTGGTACTATTCGAGTCTTTCTTTCAAAATTTTTATCTGTATTGTTAAAACACTGTTATGAAATGTATTAAACATTGTAAACCAAGAGAATAATACAATAAACCTCAATATAGCAATGACCTATGTTAATAATTGACATTTAGCCCCTGAAGCATCCTCTGTTATATATATTTGATAAAGTACTTAAAATAAATCCCAGGCATTATACTTGTCTTTAACTACTTCAATATGCATCTTTTTAAAAAATGACATTTACTTACATAACCAAAATACTATCACTTCACAAAAGTAACAATACTTCCTTAAGTATCACCTAACACTCATTCCATATTCAAATTTTTCTGATTAGCCCTAAAATATGTGCTTATTGTCAATTTGTTTAATTCAGGATCCAACACTCCACACACTGCATTTGGCTCAGTTTTGTATTGTATTAAAAGCTCTTACAGGAAAATTTATTGTCATTCCTTTCTCTTCTTCAAAATATATGACGATATTTGACCTTTATAATAATGATTTCATCTACTATGGAGGCAATAAATATGTATGTAGCTAAAGCCTTTTTAAGGTCAATAGGTGTTTGAACTTAGTTGAGCTCTTCCGGAGAAAGCATTCCCATAACCAGCAAGGTTCTCAACAGCCTCACGAGTGTTGCCTTGGCGTCTGTTTTTGGAGACACATCTGTCTGCTGCCACCACAGGGCATCACTCCCTTCACAAACATGCAGGATTTTCTTGTTCAAAAGGGAACAGTCATTTTTGGAGCCATATTTCTTCCACTTGTCTGGCAAAGTCTTCAGGAAATGCTTTCTAGAATTACAAAGCTATGCCTGCAGGGCTCTCTAGAAAGTGGACCCACTGAACAGGAACATAAACCATTTCTCAGCAAGCGCCCCACGTGGAAACCCGAACTTCTCCCAGCTCCATGAAGGCACTCTGCCTGGAGAAAGATTGTGCCGGTTATTGTTTTCTTTCCATCTTAAAGACCGCTGGGAGAACAGGACAATCGGTGGGGTAGAGATCTGCAGAAATGTTGAACAAAGCCCTAGGAGGTTAGGACAGAATTCTTCCAGTGAAGCAAAGGGTCTTTTCACTTCCGCTAGAGGGAAATATTACTTAGTTTGTAACAGCTGCCTTTAACTGACTCCCCACAAGATTAGTTTGTGGTTTTCCCCTGGAATTTTTATTACTGTAGGGGTCTTTCTTGATATTAACTTGACTAAAAGAAAACTTTTTAAAAAACAAATATATCAGTGCTTATTCAGACAAGAGCCTTGTCCTGCCTGACATCCCAATGGGGCTGGGGCTAAGGGGTGTGGTTGTGGACAGAGGGAGACTTGCATCTTTGATGGTGTGAAGGAAAGACACTGGAATCGGGTGGATTGGAAGTTACAGGAACAGCCAACTGGAGCCTTTCTTCAGCGGGTTCTACAAGAGGATTAAACCCTAATGCCTCAAGGCATCCACTGTGTGTACTGGATTAACCTCTCCTAGGCAGGCTAGGAGCAGGCTAGTTCTGCACCAGCTTGGGGGAAAGGAGACAAGAATCATTGCGATCATTTTCTGTGTTCTGTCATTCAGAGGAGGAACCTGGGTTGGCTGATGAAACTTTCCATAGCATCACATTCGAAGGGGTGGGCAGAGTACCAGGCAGAGGCTCTGAGTCAATGTCTCAGCTAAGGTCAGGTAAGATGCTTAGGTTCTCCAGGCCTGCAGTCCCACTCAAAGGGAGTTTTTAATGAAAAACCTGTGACCTGGCCTGGGGTGACCATCCTGAGGGCTGTTAGAGAGGGGGTAGAGCTGGTTTGGATAGGGCCTTTGAAGCCAGGTCACACATTCTAGTAATGACACCCCAGCATGCTGGGGACTCTTGAAATTGCCTTCACTCTTATCAGACAAGCAAGTCTAGTCTATTTTCAGTCTTACCTCAGTTTTGAACGAACCAATATTTTTCAGCTGATTTACCCATTTTATCTCCAGAATTAACTATAAGTGACTTTAAGTTGTTTATGAAACCCAAGACCATCTTTCTGTCTTTATTACTGACCAGCTGTGTGGCCTTAGTCACTCTGCAGAATGTCACAGGTGCCAACTGATCTAAAGCAAAGTGATTGGATTAAAGGGTCTCTAAATTACCTTCCAGCTTGAAAATCCCAGGACTAAGTGAGGAATAAAGGCCTGCCAAGGCTGAGAATGCTCACGAGAACGACACAGCTCTGAAAGGAAAAAATTTAGGAACATCACAATAACCAGTGCATTCCTTCCATGCTGACTATTTTGAAAAGAGCAGAGACCCGCCCATTCGAAGTATTCCTTTAATCAAGGGCCCACTGAGAAGATGCTAGGCGTTAGGGTCTGTGCCATGGGCTGGCGATATTCAGATGAGCAAGGTAAGTTTCCTACCACCTTCAACAATAGCAGTAATAAAAATAATGATCTTTTACTGAGTTCCTTCCATGTGCCCATCACTTTACAGATCAATTCTGGAAGGAGCTCACAGTTCAGGAAGGGGATCAAACCAATGGATCCTGAGGCACTGTGATTGTGATAGCTGACATTTACTTAATTTTTACTGTGTGAAGGCATAATGCCAGTCACTTTACATGAATTACTTCATTGAATTTTGAAAATAACAATTTGAAGTAGTTTTATTATTACTGACATTTTATAGACAAGGGATCTGAGGCATCGAGAAGTTATGGATTTTGTCCAAGGTCACACAGCTAGTAGGTAGGTATGTAAGGTTAAAAGTGGTTACCCCTGAGGAGTAGGATAGGAGGGAGAAAGGGCAGCCTGGTGATTCTGTAAATCTTTCTACGCTACCTGATATTGGAATCCTAGAAGGGTGTCATAGCATATGCAGGCCACACACCAGGAAACGAGTCAGAGTTCCTTCAGAAGGAAGGGGGTGAGGGCCATGGGGTACCCAAACTAGCCTGGGTAAAGTAAAGAGAGCACAGCACCGAAGACAGGCATTCCAGCCCCAGACTTTTCCTTGAGCCCTTGACCCTCTTCTTCCATCTCATTGAGTTAATGTGCTGGGAACTTCTACTTTTGGAACAGGACACTTGTTTATGACTTATGGGTGAGAAGGCAGTTTAAGGATCTCCATCCACCACCACCGTGATTTCCAGACCATTTCTTCATGTGTCATGGACTATGCTTCCTCCACACGCCCACACACTCCCTCCTCTGGGGCCCCCTCCTCCAGCAACCAACACTGTGCAGAAGGTACAGCGCAGCCCGGACTTGATCCCCTCCGCGTCCGTCCCGGGAGTTCCTCCCTCCTGTTTACGCTGCTTCTTGTGGATGATCAGATGTGGTCCACATTCCATCATAGGGACATAGGGACAGGAATACGACCAAATGATGTCCTGCTGAAGGGCGATGTGGAGATATAATCTATTTTTCTGCCAGATGAAAGAAAATACCCTTCCGGCGGAACTGCAGGAGCAGGATAAGCACGGTGGGAAGGGGGAAGGTAACTACCAACCCCCCCACGTGTAGGACCCGAAAGCTCCAAGTCCTATCCACAATCTCCCTCCTTCTGCAGTATCCTTGAACCCCGCAACTCCCACATCATGACTCCTGTTCTCCTCTTCCTCCTCCGCTCTGTTGGCCACCCACTCTCCCCTGCACACTCATCTGTTCTGTGTTTTCTTCAGTCTGTTAACACTTTTAGTTCCTCTGCCTCTACCACTGACACTCCACCCCCTTCAACACACACGCGTACAGTGACTTTAACTGGACCTGAAGTTACTCAGAAGACAAGATACTGCTCTCTGTTCTGCAAGGTTAGCTGCTACTGGGAGGTGGAACGAGAAGGCCACACACAGATTTCGAAGGCGGCCCTTTTTCATTCTGTGTACAGAGGTCATCTGGAGAGACAGAAGAAGAAATGAAACATGCAGAGAGAGACAAAAGACCACAGGGCTAAAGGGAAACAAGGCAGTAACATGTACTCCCAACTTCCCAGACTCTGGCTGCTGCCCTTGATGAGACTTACGGTACTTGCCTTTCCAAGAGGTGTGTTTTTCCTCTATACTTCAATTTGTTTTAGCCAGCTCGAGTCTGTCTCTGTTTCTTGCAACTCAATTATTCCTGATTAAGATATTCTCTTGCCCTGGTTGGCAAACCACCCCTAAGCCATTAGGATCCAGCTCAAAAGTCCTCTCTAGTGTGAAGCCTTCCGCAAGATGGAAACTGTGGCTTCCCTCCAAACTGGTTCACACAACCGTGAGAATGTGGCCCACTTTAGATGGCATCTAGCTGTTCCTCCCTTGCCCAGGAACCCCTTGAGGGAAGAGACAATGTCGGTTTTTAAATCTCCAGCAATTCCCACAGTGCACGTGCCAGCGGCTTGATGAACATTTGATAAATGAACGGATACATTTGTGGATGGGGGGTAGCTTTTCCACTTTCTCTCAGTGATCTTCGGAAAATTAAAACTAGAGTGCTCTGATTTCTCCTACCTTTACCCACAAAACTTCCCACCTGCAGTCTTCATAGCTGGATCCATTCCTCAGCAAAGACTTGTTCCCTTTTGGGCTTCCTCTCACCTTCTTCTGGTATGGTTTTGGCTAGTTCCAAATCATTTCATGAGCTTATGTTCAAGAACGAAGGCTATACAACAGCCAGGGATGGTACCCCTGCCCTCACATGTGGGCTGCAGCCAGTGTGACTAGGTGGCCTCCCCAAGCTATTCCTGGACTGGCATTCCCAATGCCAGTCCAGGCATGGGCTATTCCAGAGTCAGCCCAGTCCAGACCTCCTGAATCTGAGAGAAAGCTCAGAAATCCCTGCTTTAGCAGAATGCAAAGAATGGTCAGCCAGGTTTGCAACCACTGGCAGGCCTAGGGTAGGTTACGGGTCTGTGCGTTGAGACAGACATGAGACCCTATTCTGATCAGCCCCTGGTCCTGCTCAGAAGAAGACAGAGCAAGAGGGCTCTACTGACGTGCAGTGTGGACAAAGACTTCCACCCAGGATGGCTCTCCACCCTGCTGTTCCTCATCATGGTCCTTGCCCACCCTCCACCTCAGGAGCTCCTCAAATTTAGCTTGGAAAATCCATTCCCAGATCATTTTCAGTGTCTGGTTTCTCCGGGGGCCAACTCTTCCAGTACACATTACTCAGTTAGCTTCCTAAAGGCCAGCATTTCACTGTTTTCCCATCTTCATAATCCTGTCTTCATTGGTCCCCCTACACAGGCTGCTCTTCTACAAATATTCATATTAAAATTATATCATTTTTCAACAACCATAATAGCAGTAACAATACCAACCACCATTTGTTGACTATCTCCAAGCCAGGCATTCTACATACAGTATCTCATGCAACCCTCACAACAACCTAGGAAATAGATATTATTGTGCCCATGGTACATACAAGGCACCCGAGGCTTGACCGTCCAAGGTAAACACAGCAAGTAAGTAACAGGCAGTAAACAAACCGCAGTCAGGCTGACGCCCCAGTCTCCTTTTCCTATTATGCCATTTTGAGCCCAACAAGCTCTGCAAATACTGCCCGCTGCATCCTAGATCACTGCCATAAAAAGTATTTTCTCTCCCCTCTGCCATAGTATTGCGGGACTCCTTTGTGGAAGGCACCTATTGCCTCAAACTGTACATAATGTGAACAGACTATTATTTATATTGCTTCTCTTTTGTGCCAGAAAAATACAGTTGTCAGGGTAAATCCATTATTACCCTGTAAAAAAACCACTCACATGCATGTTCTGATTTGTATGTGTATTCAAATCCCAAGGTTACCTCATCCCAGGTACGTGACCTTGAACAAGTAACCTAATATTTTTATTTTTTACTAATCAGTACAATGAAGGACAATAATAATAATAATGTGGGCCTCATGGGGTTATTGTGAGGCTTAAATACTAGAACTGCTTGGTAAGTAGTCAATGTTTAATAAATGCTTGCTACTGTAAATTATTGCAACATATAAGTGTTATTGTGGTAGATGGCTTGGAGCCCTTCTGTAAAGGAGAGAGCGAACTTGGTGTGTTTTCTGTCTACCCACTCACTACACACTGAGTATTTCTGTACACCGGTGTGTGGGGGTTTTCCCCTACATGGTAGTTCTCCAACTCTGCAGGGGACACCAAGTGTGCGCTGTGCAGTTTAACTCAATTCTGACACTCTCCACCTGCGTGTCCTATCATTGGAGTCAGCATCAGGTCCCACAAGGCTGCTCCCCGCCCACCTCAGACACCAATCACAAGTCCAGGTTGTCACTGCGTGGTTCCACGAACCCCTCCTCTGTTCAATAGTTTGCTGGAGCCGCTCAAAGAACTCAGGACAACAGCCGACTTCCTAGGTGACTAGTTGATTTACAAAAGGATGTACGCACAGGGTGGATGTATGTGGAAGGAGTCTGGGGCTCCATGCCCTCTCCAGGCACACCACTCTCCCAGTGCCTCCGTGTGTTCACTAAGCTGGAAGCTCTCTCAATTCAATCCATAAATTTTTTTTTTTTAAATGAGGATTTCACTGTGTAGGCTTGACCGATTAAATCATGGCTATCGGTGATTGGATCAACCTCCAGCTTCTCTCCCGCTCCCGAGAGGTAAGCGTGGTGGGTGATGGGGCTGGATGTTCCAAGCCTATAACCACAGGGGTAGTTTCCTTGGCAACCAGCTCCCATCCTCTGGTTATCTAGGAGCTTTCTAACAACCACCTCATTTCACCATTGATACTCTGGAGCTATTTCAGAAATGAAGGTCAAAAACCAAATATTATAACAAAAGATGTTCCTGTGCTCTAGTCACTTAAGTAGCTGTGAGTTTCAGGAGCTGTGAGCTAGAAACCGTGGGTGGAATTGAAAATACATATTTCTTACTACATACATGACAACATTATATGCTCCTTGGGGGAGAATCATTCTTTCCTGCATTGAGGCTAGGCTTAGCCATATGACTTGCTTTGACCGATGAAAATTGAGAAGCAATATGTGTCATTTCTGAGCCAAAGCTTGAAGAGCCATTGTGGGTCTGTCACCTTCTCCTTTCCTTCTACCACAAATCTGTCTCATCAGCCTGGGACTCGGAATGAAAATGGTAAGAGCAGACCTGTGATGGACAACCAGGCTGTTACAAACAAGTCCTGTAAGTGAGGCAAGGAGCCTTGTTTTCATAAGCCACTGAAATTCGATGGTTGTTGGTCACCACACCATAACTTAGCCTAGGCTGACAGACACAGTTGTTAAAGTAGATTTATCAAAAGCTTCTTATTTAAGTATTTGCCTGCTCTGTCAGTGCTCATTAATCCTCTGTAGACTTAAGCCATTAAGCAGTTTTTACATCAGCCTAGCAACCCCCTTTCCACTGAAATAGCTTTGGAACTTTGTCTTATACAGAAATTGGATGATTCCAGAGACCCTGGACTGTTTATCAGGTGTCTGCCAGTTTTTCAGAACCCATGGCATTTCCAGTTTCTAAAGTAAAGCCCTATGAACAAGCTCTTCCTAGTAAAATGCATATTTGTAAAGTGCACAAGACTTGGGTATATCTAGTGACTAGTGTGCACAGCAAGTGTGGCTGGGTAAGCTGGTCTTTGGAAATTGTAGAGGTGGTTGATTGTGTCTGGGCCGGGCTGTGCTGTCAGGGAGCCCCCTGCCCCCAGCCTTTCCATAGCTCAGGTGAGCCCTTCCTTCTACACCACAGAACCATGACCTCCATAAGCTGCCTTGCTGTGTACCCTGAACTTCTCTCTCCTTTGACTCTGGAATGGGACACTGCCTGTCTAGCTCCCAGAACTTTCCTTGCTGTCGCTTGAGAAAAGTCCTTGCATTCTTTCATTAGCCTTTTTTTTTTTTTTTACTGCTTACTTTATTAAATAATGGGAAACAAATTATGGGTGAATTTAGAAAGTTCCAAATTCTTCTTAAGAAGTCCATTCCGCTAAAATTCCTAGTGTATAGTCTATGACTCTATAGAAGATAACCTTAGATTTCCTATTGCCACATGTCTGAGATCAGAGTTCCCACAACCTCCGCTAAGGGCTCTCATAGAAAGGAGCCCTTTGGGAACCTCTTTCTAAAGAGGGGGCTCTGGAAAGGTCCCCACCCCATCATTTCCTAGCCAACTGGTCCAAAGAGCCAACAGAGGCAGGGCCACAGGACCTCCTTGTGGCCTTGATTTGGGTAAATCATACTTCTTAGGGGCTCTGGGTTGGGGGTGGGCTGATGGCATTGAGATAGTGAAGGTTTTCTCCTTGGGGATTGTTTTAAGGATGTTCTTCATTTCATAGTGTAAAATACCTCAGACATTTAAAGAATATGGTAGAGTCACATCTACTGAATATTGTTGAGTAACCTAGACTCATTGAAGAAGTCCAGGATCAATAAATAATAGAGACAGTGATAATAACGATATCAACAATGATAATGACACCTGATGATAACTCATTTTACCCTTACTGTGTGTCAGATCCTGGTCTAAGTGTCCCTGGCACATCAAGGTAAGTATCATCATCAGCACCAGTTTAAAGATCAGGAAATGGAAGTAGAGATAGGGTCATTGATTTGAACAATATTGTGAAGCTTGCAAGTGGCGCAAATGGAATTTGAGCTGGGGGTTGCCTGGCGCCAAGGTACGTGCTTTAATTCTTTGCACTGTGCGTCCTTTCATTCTTCATTATGTTTGTTGTCTGTGTATCCAACTTTAAATGCTCTCCTTCTGAAGGGTCTCATGGACACAAGGTGGTATCAGCAATATTTTGTGTAACTTATTGACATTATCCATGCTGACAAAATATAACAGTTACTGTTCATTGAGCATCTTCTCGTCTTCTCATTCACATTGGCACTTTTCCCAGGTTCGTTCCAGTGCCACTGTAGAATCTAGGATCAGGAACTCAGCTCAGCATTGATGGAGCCAGAAGCAGAAGTGGGAAGGTTTTCAGCTACCCAAACATTCCCGCTTCCCTAAGTGTTATGCTTCATGATTATTCTTCAGAGCAGTGTCTTGGCCCTCCCTGTGACTATGAAAATACAGCCACTCCACAGCCCTCCTGTTGACTTCCTGCAGATGCCAGCCCCCATTCACAATGCTGTGATGAAAATTTCACAGGTATTGATGCATTCTATACTCTGAACAACCCTATAAAGTAGGTACTTTTACCATCATTAATCACTATTATCCTATTTCACAAATAAGGGAATTGAGGCCCAGAAGAGTTAATATAGATTTTAAAGCCCATAAGGGAAGATTTGGGATTTGACCTAGACAGTCTGATTCCAAGGGTCACACTCTTGGGTCACAACCCTCTGGATCCCAAGCCCAGAGTTCCAGTTGGAAGAACCTGATAGACTCAGTATGTAGCAGGAATAGACCTTGGTGTCCTATAAGCTGTATCAGTCAGCTGGGGTTATGAGTACAAACATGGCAGCTGAAGATAGGGAGCCAGAGCTGAGGTGTGGGGGTGAGGGAACAGTAGTTCTGAACATTGCATAACAGGCATTTGCTCATAAAAGTGTTACCACAGCCTGTGTGGTAGGAGTTCAGATTCCACATTTCCTCATAGACTGGCTTCAGGGAAGTTAAACTGCTTGTTCCAGGCTATGAATAAGGGGGACAAGATTCCAATGCAGCCTATCTAACTCCTAAACTTTACTTTACCTGAAGGCCTAATCCACTTTCAGAAGAGGATGGCCAGGACAGCTAAGAGAATGCATTATATGGCAGACAGTATCTTCTAAAAAGAGCTATCACAATTATCTCCCACCCTATATGATCTTCCTAAAATAGTAAGTTTGACATTTCCCCCATTGAGATAAAGGGAACATAGTCATCCCTTGGGTTTGGGAGAGCTTATGTGACTATGGCAGAAGTGACCCTCCAGGACTTCTGAGTTAAGGTCATAAAAGATGATATGGCTTGCTTTGGCAGTCTCGCAATGCTCCATCTGGGAACCTAGCCACCATGCTGTGAGGAAGCCCCAGTCTACCCATGCACAAAGACCTTGTGGAGAAACCTTAAACCTACACAGAGAAAGAGAAATGCCTGGCTTGCTGGAGCTCTTCCATCCCACCACGGTTCCAGCTCCAGCTACCATCTAACTGCAACCTCAGGACGGAACCGGAGCTGGCACTGCCCAGTTGAGCCCCTCTCAAATTGTTTTAATCTGCTAAGTTTTCGGAGGATGTGTTACACAACAGTGACCAGAGCAGCATATTCTGATCTCTCCGGAAGGACATGAGAGCCATCTGTAAGTATCAGAAGGGCTGTCATGTGTAAGAGGAGTGTGACTTGGAGTAGGAAGCTCTAGGAGACAGCACTAGTGTCAACAGTTGGGAATATCTGGGGAGGCAAATTTGATTCTTCATGGAGGCTTTCTTTAACTGTACAACTTTTTTATTTTTACTTTTTAAAATTTTTATTTATTAGTTGATTTTAGAGAGAGAGGGTTGGGGGGAGAGAGAAAGGTGTTGTTCCACTTAATCATGCATTCATTCATTGGTTGCTTCTTGTATGTACCCTGACTGGGGATCGAACCTGCAGCCTTGGCGTATTGGGATAATGCTCCAACCAGCTGAACTACCTGGCCAGGGCTCTAACTGTAGAACTTTAAAACAGACTCAAGCAACAATGAGCACTCTGCTGTCAGACATATACAAGCAGAGGGATAACCACTTTTGGCGATGTTGTAGAAGGGTCCAGAAGGCTCCAAAGGCACTTTTCAGCTCTAAAATATACAATTCCAAAGGAGTTAAGGCTAAAAATGTTTTGCAGAAGAAACATTTAGTAAACCCTTCTTAGAAGAGGTAAGAGCTAATCTAGGCTTTCTAAGTTGGAGAGCATTGGGGAGGGTGAAAAGCAGAAAGACCACTCAGCTAAGAACCAATGGAAACTATTTAGCCAGCAACACCCAAAAAACCATGCTGCTCTCATCTGAAAACCTGTTCTTTCTCAGTCATTCATGGCAGTGGTCCCCAACCTTTTTGGCACCAGGGGCTGGTTTTGTGGAGGACAATTTTTCCATGGACTGAGAGGGGGTGGGGGACAGGGATGGTTTGGGGATGATTCAAGCACATTACATTCAAGCTCACTTCCTGCTGTGTGACTGGCTTCCTAACAGGCCTGGACCAGTAATGGTTTGAGGCAGGGAGATTGGGGACCCCTGATTTTTGGTGTGTTATGGGCCTTCATGCTTCCCGACCCTGTCCCAGTCACCTGAAACTCTCTCGGCTCCTTCAGTGCTCAGTCCCACTTGTTGTTAAGGCCTTCCACACTTATCTCCACAGTACGTACGTCCTGCATCTGTTCCTTATGTGCCATTTGCACTGTCATTGGCTTTGTTCATGCCATCCCCGCCTCTCATCTGGATGACTGCAACATTCCTTCGCGTAATCTTGTATGAACTCGGATTCATTCCTCAGAGTGCTCTGAACATGTCAGTCCTTGTCTCTAAAATCAAAATTTTCATTCAGTTTCCATTGCCTTTAATAAAAAATGGAAACTTCTTAGGTATTCAAGGTTTTCATGACATGGCAGAAAACAAGGGGTGGGGAAAGCGAAAAAAGATGTGTCAGGACAGAGACATTAATTCCTGCCTGAGTTTCTTAGGAATGTTGTAACAAATGACCAGAAACCATATGGCTTAACATGACAGAAATTTATTTTCTCGCAGGTTTGGAGCCAAGAAGTCCAAAATCAAGGTGCAGGAAGGGCTATGCTCCCCCTGAAGGCTCTAGGGAAGAATTCTTTTGTGTCTCTTTCTGCCTTGTCAGAGCTCCTGGAAATTCTTGGCCTTCCTCGGCTTGTAGCTGCATCAGTCTAATCTCTGCCTCTACTTTCACACGGCCTTCCCTGTGTGAGCTCAAATCTGCCTCTCCTTCCTTTCATAAAGATACCAGTCATTGGATTTAAAGTCCATCCTAATCCACTACGATCCCATTTTAACTTGATTACAGCTGCAAAGACCCTTCTTCCAAACAAGGTCACGTTCACAGGTACTGGGGGTTAAGACTTGATGCTATTCTCTTGGAGGTAGAATTCAACCCTCTGTAACTTACATTTGTGGAAACTGCAGAACAATGGCTTAACATAGGGATGGAATGAATGTTGCTTGTGAAAAAGTTCTGGATGGAATGAAGAATTTCAGGGGCAGGGGAGGTAATATTAGCAGGATAAACCAGATTACCAGGAGGGCATTCTGAACAATGTAACAGCATGCTTGATAAAACAGTAAACTTTTACTCATGAAAAATCACTCTGGAAACTGGATATAGTGAATATTATAGGAAGTAAACTTAGGAAGTTGGGTGAAAAAGATGTCATGGTAGCCCAAAGATGAGGAGACAGGCACAGAATTAGACTGTTGGCCTCGGGAGGCGGTTAGTTTTGTGCCTTTTGTTCTGCAATATATCCCACATGGTAAGTGCAGGGACTGTGTTTGTTGAACAGATGATTGGATGGACGAAGTAGGCTTCTGTGGTAGGAAAGGAGAATAAGGAAAGATGCCACAGGCCTTTCAGAAGTGGGCTGTCGCATCTTTCCAACAAGACAGGGGTGGCGAAGTAGCGTCAGTTGCTACTTCTTACAGTCAAGCCCATACCAGGCACCTGTTCCACACAGAACTGACCCTCTCTCATACCACCTGCGCAGTCTGCCATTGTGTCGGACTCCGCGCTATTCCCTACCGTAGCCTGGGCATCCGGGGCAGAGGAGGCACAACTTTACTCATGTTTGACTGAGCGTGTCCCTCCACTGCACGTTGCACACACAGCAGGCCCTCCCGTACAAGTTTCAATGAACAAACGAATAATTAAGTTTCACATGTACTCAAAATCGAAAGATTTCCCCAGATCCAAACTCTGGATTTTACACTTCCAAGTGCCTGCCTGGCACACAGCGGTCCAAAGCTCTCGTCGAACCACAGAGAATAAATCGGATTCACCCGGTTCCGCCCTGGCAGCGAGGTCCGCATTTGGCAGGACGACAGAATCCACTGCTATTAAATTCTTATGTAATAGTTAATGGCCCTCGCAGCCAACTTGACATCCCTCCCACGACAAGGGAAGAGGAAGGGAAGGGAAAGGAAGGGAGAGCACTATGTACACACACAGACTCTTTCGGTGGTGCACGCACAGATTAATTTCTGAGCTCGGTTCCCCACAACGACCTTAAAACGCCGCCGCGGGCGCCGCGCCGGGCGGGCGGAGGGGCCGGCGAGCCGGCGTTTCGGTTCGGGCGCACTTAGGCGGCGGGGAAGGCCTGCCCACCCGGCACGCCCCAGGGCTGCGGGGCTGCGGTGACAGCGGCCCCAGAAGGTGACTCGAGTCCGCGGCGGTTCCCGCGGACGCCCCGCGGGCGCTGGTGCAGCCTCGGCCCCGGCCCCGCCCGGGGAGGGCGCGCGTCCCGCCCCGAATTTCGGCGGCCGCGAGCCGCGTTCTCGCTCGGGCCCCGCCGCGCGACGGAGGACGCCGCGGGAGGCCGGGCCCAGCCTCTCGCAGCCGCGGGGCCCCGGCGGGCGGGCGGGGAGCCGAAGATGGCGGTGCGGCCGGGCCCGGGGCGGCCGCGAGGGACCCCGGCGCGGCGCGCTCGGCTGGGCCCGCGCAGCTAGAGCGGCGGCCGGGCCCGCGCACGGCCTCCTCCCCGCCCGCCGCGCCCCGCCCCGCGCCCGCCCCTCCCGGGGCCGCGGCCGTGCCCCGCGCCCTGCTCCCCCGGGATGGCCCGAGCGCCTCGGCGCTGCCTGGCTGAGCTCACGGCGGAGCGGCGGCGGCCGCGCTCGAGGGGCGCGCGGCGGCGGCGGCGGCGCGGCGCGTGAGGGGCCGCCTCGGGCCGAGCGGGCGCCGCCAACATGTCGGATACCAAGGTAAAAGTTGCCGTCCGGGTCCGGCCCATGAACCGACGAGGTGAGGATCTTTCCGCTGGCTTCTACCCGGGGTCTGGCCGAGGGCGGGGGCAACTTTGGGAACTGCGGGGCCGCGGGGCTGCGGCGCCGGGCGGCCGGCGCGCCGCCGAGGCCGGGGAGCGGGGCGGAGGCGGCGCGGGCACCGGCCGTGCAGACCCCGGCGCCGGGTGTCCGGCTCGGCCGCCTCGCGGGAGAGCCCGCGCCGGCGGGATGCTCGGCTCTGCAGCGTTCGTGTTCCCTTTGCTTTCAGAACTGGAGCTCAACACCAAGTGTGTGGTGGAGATGGAAGGGAACCAGACGGTCCTGCACTCGCCTCCTTCCAACACCAAACAGGGAGAAAGGTAACGCGGGCGCTCGGAGGGCGCGGGGGGGACGCGACACCGCGGTCTCCAAGTTTGAGCCAGGAAAATGGGAGTGCTCGCTCCCATTGTTAGGAGGAGCCGCTTCAAGTTTGTCGCACACTCGTCTCTGAAGCTGTTGCAAGTCCAAGTTCCTCTCCGCCCTGCGGCCCCCCTCCCCGGCTAGAGCGGCGTCGGGCCGGGCACCCGGTCCAGCTGGGTCTCCGGCCGTCCTCCGGGCACCCAGACCGAGGGGGGCCAGAAGGGTGGGACCCTGGAGAAGACTAGTCCAATAGCCACATTTTACAGATACGAAGACTGAGGCCTGAGTGGGCCAGTGTCTACCCCGCAGCCTTGTTTTTCGCGGAATCACTGCCCCGGGCTCTTTCCACCGCTGCACTGTTTGCTTAGGGACTTTGTGTGTAAAATGAGAGAGGATCCCACAGTGAAGCAGAACAGTCTTGTAAGATGCAGGCTCAGGCTTGGGCCATTGAAAATCTTTTTTTTTTTTTTTTTTTTTTGGTGGTGGTTCTGAGTTGGGATAATGCCTGAATGTAATACTCGAGTTTTGATTCTCAAGGAAACAAAAGTAGTGTCGGAGCGGTGTAGACGCTGGGGGATGTTTAAAACGGGCTGCCTTTGCTAGATGGCAACATATTTGCATTTGAAAAGTTCTAACTGTTGGATCCTTATTAATTCTGCTCTATTCCACCCAGCAGTATGGGAAAATGCCCTAAAATAATTTGAATATTTGGCATTTTTCTGGTAAGCCCCCGAGAAGAAAACGGCTGGAATTCAATCAGTATAGCAATGCACTAGCTTATAAAAAATAGGAAAGAAAAAACAGGATATTTGGCAAAATTAATTCTTCTGGGACATGAGTATGAGGTTGTGTTTCTAGAAGTCACCTGTTGACCGATACACTACAATTTAGTGATTTTTGCTCTTGAAAGATTTTCCCTGGAGACTCAGAAGCAGTGTTTGTTACTTTATTGCTAAAGGTAGCAGCTGCCTCCATTCTATAATCATGTGGTCTTCAGGCACAGTTTTGCTAAATTCAGACAAAAAAATGATCGAGATGTAAGATTTTTTTTGACTGAGGCTAGCAGTTTTTGCAAACATTTCGCTACCCAGAGCCGATTGTTATGGTGATAGCAAATAGCTAAGTTATGTAGTTACATTTAAAATGTGTTAAATGCTTTTCAATAATGATGTATCCATATCCTTGGGTAATATTTTTAGATACATTTTAAATATAATATTTTAGATTTATGTGTAGCAGTGTAGTTGTATATTTTATGGTTAGTAAGTAAACCCATTGAGTACATTAAAATAGCTACAGGTTGCATTAGATAGCTGATGTTTTTTCCCCCAGACTGGTTTTTGTCACCTTGTTTCAGAAAAAAATTCTGCGGGGTCAGAGCCTTCAAAGCAGTCTGGGAAACAGGTAGCATATTCTGACTCCTCTTATGTAGCTGCTGCGGCTTCTCTTTCTTTCCCTTGCTGGTTTGGCACCTGTTCCTTGTCACTCCTGACCGTAAGGAATGCAACCGTTAGCTACTGTTTAATGAAATGAAACTTTGTCATGTGTGGGGAGAAACAGATTTCATTTTGTGGAATTTGGATAGAAATGATAACTGTAGACAGTTGATTAGAAATGCTAAATAATCAGTTGATCAATTTTAGGGCTGCCACTGCCATTATTAATCAGGATTTTTAAAAGTAAAAAATGTGTAGGATGCTTTTGGGATTTATCCATCTGCTTGCTTATTGGAATAGCCCCTTCTCTGAAGTGACAAGAATAGCATTGAAATATGGGTGTTCTCTTGTTCTGTCCTTCTGACAGATCTGATTCTTTGAGTGGCGGATGGGCCCTTTCTGTAGGGTTCTGCCTGGGTACCAGTCATTTAGGTTACAGACCTACTGAGAGGGGTCAGTGCAACACTGTTGCTTGTAGGTTGGGATTACTCTATGGCTAGGATGGAGACACCAAATGCATCTTGATTTTCATTATGCAGCTTGGTTTCATGTTCCTCCACCAGGTTTTCCCTTAAAGCAACAGTGCATTTAAAAATATAGACGATTCCTCCCTTGGGCTCTGGGTTGATTAATTGAGACAGTGCATCATGTTATGTTTACAATTTATTTCTATCATTTGTTTTGAGTTAGATCTCAGGGAACAGCAAGAACATTATTTTTCCTACCTAGAAGTCCAAGGTTTGAAGTATAAGAAGTCCTTAAATTTATATTGGAAATCATGTATCAAGTCGAGAAGTACTGTTTTCCTGAGAATTGTTAGAAATTATTAATATATTAACTGTGAATAGAAATTTTAAGTTACTGGGTGAAAGTTTTCAGTCCTATCAGTAAAATAAGTGGGAGTGCACTGATCTCCAGGAGAAGAAGCAGACAGGCGCAGCTTTCATATTTCCCCCCCTTTATGGAATCCAGGCCAAGACTACATGGTGAGGGCTGAAAGTTCACAGGGCTTCTGAGGTGAATGGTGTTTGTTTTGGCCCTGATATTCTAAGTTTATAATATACTGCAGAGGTCCAGGTTAATAGTTGATGTGTATACATTACTGTTCTGAGACATTAAGACATATATATGAATTTGTTTCTTAAAATACAGTTGTATTACTATGCAGGAGACATTTCACAGTTCAGATGATATGGGCACTGTACTTGGCACAGGGGATCCACAGATCCCGTAATCAAGTTACTACAGGCCCGGTAACTGTGGGCCTATGTCAGAGGACCTTGCCTTTGAGAGATGTGAGAAGAGGGAGAAAAATCGTCAGAATGCAGTGTGGTAGATTATTTAGACTATGCTTTTGCCATTGCGTGTCTCATATTACTTGGAAATTATTTCTTTTTCTGTCTCCTCTTTGAGGCTGTGAGCTCCCTCAAGGCAAGTACCTTGTCCTATGCACCTCTGTGTCCCTTGCTTCTGAGCAGCACCTGGCATAAAGCTGGCGCTCAGCAAATGCCTGTACCCCTAGATCCCCAGTGGGATGGAGCACTGAGGAGGGGCTGTGGAAGTGACCCAGGGTTCTGGCACCCTGCAAAGACAGGTGCCATTTATGTTGGTCACGTGGGTGCTAATAGTGTAAAGTTCACTTTTGCAAGAACAGGAGAAAGTCTTTGCCAAAGAAAGTGAAAGCATACCTCCCAGAAATGACTTCCAGGTGTTTGTGTGTGCATGTGTGCACACACCTTGTGGAATAGGATATAGAAAAGGTAGTTCAGGAGTGGGGAGTAGAGTAAGAACCCTTGATTTGCCAAAAACAGGGAAGAGTTAACAAAAAATCAAAGCAAGAAGAGATGCATGGTAAAAACTTGTCCTTTCGCCCTGGCTGTCACTCCTGCTCTGCTCATCCCATCCCCTCCCCTCTCAAAAAAAAAAAAAAAAGATAACCACAATCATTACTTTCTCATGCAGACTTCACACATACACATTATATGTTATTTATGTATTTCAACAAATATCTTTTCTATCTTTAAGTACCAGTATATCAAGACTCATTTGTTCTTTTTTATATCCAGTATGGATGGGAGTGGTAATTTTAATAATATTTATGGGTGGCTTATGAATCTGATCTTTGTAACTTTTTGGAAGTGAAGCTTTACCGTGAAAAGAGTATAAATGGGACTTGATTTCTGCAGAAGTTTTTGTTCTTGATTATTTTATGCAAGTAAACCGTAGGGCAAGCATTCAAAGCAATGTATATATAACCTGGCTAAATTAAAAGGAAAAATTGGGATAAATTTGGGCTCTTAGTAAAAGAGCATCGAAGTTTTAATTTCTTGCCCATATTTCCCATACTGCAAGGTGTGCAGTGCACCTTGTAAAGTGCATGAGGGAAGGTCAGTGGAAGGGAGCTATGTCTTGTTCCACTGCATGTATATTTTTTAGTTTATGTATTGTGTATTGTAAGTTTTTATTCCCACACCGGCTTCCTCTGTCACTCCAAAATGCTTCCAGGATGGGTCCTTTTGCTCAAGTGTCTGTATAGACCAGAAATTTAAATATTAGTGAAAGTCATACGAAATTTAAAAGATCACCTAAGAAGCATAATATTCCATACTATAAAATTATTTAGATAATTTTGAACTCTGTTTTTGGTGTTCTTACGCTTTTCTCTGGCTCAAATATTACAGAGTTGATTGTAAGAAAGTGAGGAGTGTTTAGGTTCCACTAACATAGGACTGAACATTGTTCATGCACGGTATTGGTGGGAGTTTAAAGAACATTGTAATGGAATATTTTCATTAGCTGTCAGCATTTTCTGTTTCTTTGTTCTACAGTGTAAGTAGGTTGAGCCTTGCCTGGGTGGTTCAGTTGGTTGGAATGTCATCCCATACACTAAAAGGTTGTGGGTTTGATCCCCAGTCAGGGCATGTATGGGAGGCAATTGATGATGTGTCTCCCTCACATTGATGCCTGTGTGTCTGTCTGTCTGTCTGTCTTCCTGTCTCTCTCCCTCTTCCCCTTTCTCCCTTTCCTTTTCTCTCCCTCCACCCCACTGTCCTCTCTCTCTCTCTCTTTCTCAAAATCAATAAAAACATATTCTTGGGTGAGTATTAAAAATAATAAAAATAAAATAAAGGTAGATTGAAATCTCTTTTAAAAACAAGACTAAAGTGATTATAATGCAGTGTAGATGAATAGTTTTAAAGTTATTTTGTTCATAGTCCAAAGTTAAAAATACATTTTACATTATGAACTGTGTGTATGTATATGAAAGTTTATGAAAAAATTTACAAATGCTGTGTCTCTCTTATTTTCCATCCCTTTCAGCTCTAATTCATTTTAGAAAGATATTTGTGACTTACCGAATGTGACTTACACTTTAGAAAGATGTTTGTGAGTTAATTTCACAATTCACTAATAAGTCTCACATTTATAATTTGAAAAACGCAAGTTCAGAGGGTAAGAGGTTGGATTCTGTGTCAGTAGGTTTGCAGTTGTGAGTATGCAAAACAGTTTACTCTTCTATTATTTATTAACTATTGTATTGTGTTTCGTATGAACTACTGTAAACCTACTTTGTCCCACCTTGTATATTTTAATCAGTGTACATAGTTTAAAGTATAAAGTAGTTCTGTAATTTATAAAGACTATGATAAAAAAATAAATTATCTTCTTTTTTTCTTTTCCCAGAGGGGACTATATATGGCAATTTTAGCTCAGTCTTTTGGAATTTCTCTCCATATTTCTGAGTAACATGCTGGTAATGCTAGTTTTTTTTTGTTTTTTTTTTTTAATCCTCACCCAACGATATGTTTTATTGATTTTTAGAGATCGAGGGGAAGGTGCGTGTAGGGTGTGGGGAGAGAGAGAGAAACATCAATGTGAGAGAGAAACATTAATTGGCTGCCTCTGATAGGCGCCCTGACTGTCCGGATCAAACCCGAGACTTAGGTATGTGCCCCGACTAGGAATCAAACCCACAACCTTTTGGTGTAAGGGACGATGCTCCAGCTAATTGAGCCACCAGCCGGGGCTGGTAGTGCTGGTTTTTGATTTGCACTCTTCGTTCTCGTTCTGCGTTCTATCCCCACCCCACCCCAAATTCTTCCCATTCCTCATTTTCCCAATAGAGTTATTTAGTAATTTTTGTCATAGCAGTATTTAGTGTTTATATTATTTATATGACCAAATAGAGTTTATAGTTCGATCATATACTCTCTGCTCTCTTTTCCTGTCATATAGAACTTTCTGTTTTCCATGGAGTTAACAATTGTGTCTATTTTTTCCTTTTCTTTAATTTGCTGCGTTTTCTATGTACTTACTTTTAATTCAACATTTACATTATCTGCCCCTTGCCTAAGTCTCATTTCAAGACATTCAAACATATCAAGCACTTCGCTGATTTCATTTTCTTAGAGACGTTTCTCCTTGACCCTTCTGATAGGCTCCTGCATGAACCGGAGGCCTCCTCTGCCTGGTTTGGCCGCCATCCAGAGGTTTCCATCACATCATTCTGAGGGTCCCTTTTACCTGTCCATGTGTGAGGACTCCTTTTACGTGTGGAATGCCTTGTTTTTCTGTTTTCCTTTTCTTTCTTGGTTTACTGCTTAAATTTTGTAGAGCACACCCTTTAGTACCTTCCTTAGAAAGGGTGCTTGGGAGGTAAGGTATTTTCAAAACTGTGAGATTATCTTCATTTTACCCACCTACCTCATTGATATTTTGGGTGACTATCAAAATAAAGATGTTGGTTGGCCTAATCTTGTTGGTGTTTCTGTTAAAAAGTCCAAAGCTATTTGGATTTCCAGTCCTTTGGTGTAACCTGGATTTTCTCTCTTTGGAATCTTGTGGAGTGTTCTCTACCTCTCCCCATTTTTTTTTTTTTTTTTGTTAAATAGTGGGACTTTTGACCTGGAAACTCATGTCCTTAAGTTCTAAAAAAAAATTCTTGAATTACTTCATTAACAAGTTCTCCTCTTTATTTGTTCTGTTTGGTTTTTTCCACTGGAACACTAATTTGGATATGGAGTTAGTTTCCTGAACTGGTCATCTAATTACTTAGTTTTCTTTCTACTTAAAAATTTTTTTTGTATTTTTTTATTTTTAGAGAGAGGGGAAGGGAAGGAGAAAGAGAAAGAGAGGGAAAGAAACATCAGTGTGTGGTTGCCTCTCACACTCCCCCTGTTGGGGATCTGCCTGGCAACCCAGGCTTGTGCCCTGACTAGGCATTGAACCCCTGACCCTTTGGGTCCCAAACCAGCACTCAGTCCACTAAGCCACACCAGCCAGGGCTTTTCTTTCTACTTTTCACCTTTTGTTTTTTGTTCTGCTTTCTGGGAGATTTCCTCCACTTTATATTTTAATCCTTATGTTTAATTTTTCTTTCCTGCAATCACATTTTTAATTTTCAAGAACTCCTTTTTTTTGGTCCCTGTTTATATTTTTTTAATAGTATCCTAGTTTCCTGGTTGCAGCATTCCTGCCCTCTTTCTGAGGACATTAATGATAGATTCCTCTAGGTAGTCTGCTCTCTCTCTCTCCCCTCCTCTGCCCTATAATGCACTGTTTTGTTTGTGTTGGTCTCTATCTTTAATGTTAAGGACCCACCTCAGGTGTAGACTCTGGGGTTTCTCCAGGGTAAAGACGATATATGCTTTATTTTTCTGTTCTCATTGCCTAGGTCCAAGGATGCCCAGCACACAGAAAGCATTTTGTAAATACTCTTTGCTATTTAAGCAAAAATTGTTACTGTTGGAAGCTTCTATCAAATCCCCTTTTTATTTACCTTCCCACAATAAAAATAAAAGTAATGATTCTCTTAAGAGCATATATAAATATTAGAATTGAAGGTGGTAGCTGCCCCCAGAGAACTCTCAAATTACCCACATTCAAGAAGGTAATTAGTTGTAGTCAGGACAGAAAGTTGGAAAATTTTGAAAAAATCCTATTTCTGTGTTACTATTGCATGCATCTTAGGTGAGAAATTTTTAAAAGTCACTTCTAATTAAAAAATGTGTCAGCATGTTGGGCTGGGAAAATTTTTCAAAATGATACCACACTGGCCAGCTCATTATCTTACCACTTGATTCAACTTCTTCTGTCAAAGTTTAGTTAGAGGTAAGTGTATGACTTGGATTGTTTCTAATTTTCAGTAAAATTGTACGTGTCATGAAGTCATTTTTTAAGAAATTTACAGGAACAAGTTTTTCCCCAATAGTAGCCTTTTTGAAGACATCAAGGTGTCTCAGAGTTATTCAACCACAGTTACCTTTTCTTAAATCTTCCTGGGAACTAGAGCAGAGACCGTATTAATGCATTTATTCAATAGAATTTACATGAGTTTGTACAACATAACCTAGGAAGGAAACAGCATAGTGGAGACTCTAAGACATACGGACATACTCAGGAAGATGATTTTGTATGTTGACAATGGAAGAAATTAAATTCACCAACAACAGAGCTGTCAAGAAAACAAGTAATGCTGAAATTTATATTAAAATAATCAAGAGTTGATTTAGGTGTGATCTTTTCAAAGAAGGTCACTCTACAAAGTATCTCTGGGAATTCAGACTTGCAAATTCAGGAAGAAAATGTGAGAAACACATAGTTGTTAGGTTTATTTGGCAGTGTACCACCCAAACTATGTGGAAACTCAATAAACAGGAAAAATAAGTCAAATTTTCACATCTCTGAGATTTTATTTCATAAAATGCATAATTCTTATATTTGATTGTAGGATCTAAGTTTAAAGAAGAAGAGAGGGGAAATTGTTTTCGGTATTAGAAGGGCACCCAGTCGAAGCTTCCTCATTTGCTTGAAGTCAGTCTTTATTTCATGTTACTGTGAGGTGGAAAATTCAGTGAATCGTTGATCAAGTAGTGAGCTACTTTAGCAAATGTTCTTGGAATGTACTTTTCAAATCAAAACACAACGGCCTTTTTTTAAAAATTGCTTCCTTAGATACTCTAATATACAGGGTCTGGCACAAATAATGCCCCTTTTTATTACAAAATCTTTTATTATAAAATCATAATTATGTAATTCTGTAACATAACAATATCACACTCAAGCACACCATCTGACATTTTAGGTGAAATGTTCAAATTGCTATCCATCTCGTGAGAGACATTCGCATACCCTACCAAGCACACTCAAGCAAGCCTTACTTCTGCCACACCCTGTATTTTTGCACATGTGGGTATAAGAAGCATGGCAAAATAAAAGGGGGGGAGTCATTGTTCAGCCAAGTTTAACAAATCAGTTATTCTTATTTTTCCTCTATTTTCCTATTCTCGTTATTCATATAATAAATTTTTGCAATTACAATTTTGTTTTGCTTTTCTCCCATTTATAATTGTCATCCAGTATAGTTTTCACAAGTAAACAAACAGGGGCGAGCAAAATTAGGTTTACAATTGTTCATATGGAAAATAACACAATACTTAATAAGTAATAGTACAAGAATAAATTGTTCTGTGTACTCCCAACTGTAAACCTGTTTTTGCCCATTCCCGTAATTTAAAAAAATTTTCTTTAATTCTCACCCAAGGATATGTTTATCGATTTTAGAGAGGGAGAGAGGGAGGAAGGTAGCTGGGAGAGGAACACTGACGTAAGAGAGAAACACTGGTTGCCTCCTGTTCACGCCCTGACTGGGGGTCAAAGCCACAACCCAGGTATGTGCTCTGAGGGTGAATCGATCCTGCAGCCTTTTGGTGCTTGGCATAGTGTACAACCAACTGGGCCACCTGGCCAGGGCCCGTGCCCATAACTTTAATAATTGAGTTGAGTATTCTGTTGAGTTTTATAACTTTTAACCATTTCTGTATTTTTGGACCTTAAGGTTGTTTCTTTTAGTGATTATAAATAACTGAGAGCATCCTTATGAAACTTTAAAATAATCCTTTGCTAATTGAAAGATATTTCTTCTCAAACAAGCCCGCTAATATAAAAATATATCTTTGAAATTTTACAACATGAACTATTCTTTTTCATTATAATGGAGTTAAAAGTTAATAATTTTCAGATATAAGTATGAGATAGGTCATGGAAAAATTATTCGCTATTGGCAGTTCCTCACTTGAGTGTGCAGAGAATCGTCTGGAGAGCCTCACCCCAAAAGTGTCTGTCCAGTAGGTCTGCTGTGTCACTTGAGAATTTGAATTTCTAACAAATTCCCAGGTGATGCTGTTACCTCAGGAACAAGCCTTGAGTACCACTGATCTAGATGAGGACTGTCCAGTAGAATTTTCTGTGATTATGGAAATGTTCTATGTGTTTGCTGTCCAATATGGTAACCGCTAACCATATGTGAGCATTGAGCAGTTGAAATGTATGTGGCTAGTGTGAAGAGCAGGATTTCAACATCTTATGTAATTTTCATTAATTTAAATAGCTATAAATGGCAGGCGGCTGCTGCATTGGACAGCACAGGCCCAGAGATGGCTCTCAGCCATGGTTGCACATTAGAATTACCTGGGTGCTTTAAAAGTAGATGCCTCGATCCCACCCCCAGAGATTCTGGCTCAGTTGGGCTGCAGTGCAACTTGGACGTTGGGAGTTTTAAACACTTCCCAGGTGTCCCAGTTACTGTTGTCACTTAGCAAATCACCCCAAAACTTAGTGGTCTAAAACAACTACTTTCTTACGCCCATGGGTTCTGTGGGTCAGGAATTTGGACAGAGCAAGCTAGGTATGACGTGTCTCCTCTGCAGAGCTGGGGCCTCATCTGTGAAGACTAGGTCTGGGGATGTAGTCATCTGGAGGCTTGACCAGGTGCATGTCCAGGTGACTAACTCACATGGGTGGCACTTGATTCTCATGTGTAGCCAAAGTTGAAAACCACTGGTCTACTGTAATAAACCAGGTTTTAAAGCCTACTTTCATAAGTTGTCCTTTGGTTTATTTACCATTTTGATTGTGATCATATATGCAAATCCTGGAAACCATTAACTTTCTCAAAATTAATGTCTGAATGCCTCATAAAACCAGCCTAAATATTTACCATATAAGGACAATTTATGGAACTTTAACAGGGTCTTCCTGTGCCAAAGGTGTGTAAGTAGTGTGAAGGTAAAACCTCAGAAAGCTAAATAAATTGTCTCCCATTTTTAGAAAAAGCCTCCTGCTCCTAGCCAGGTGTATTTAATCATACTGCCTCTCATTATTTGTTTGCACAAACTTTAATTTCAGCAGAGGGGAAAGGAATTACCTAAATTGTCTAGATTAGATGCAGGGTACTTGCCTGTTCCTTCCCCTGTACTGACTTCTTGGGAGTTCCAGGGTCTTCAGCTTTCCAGGGGCCTGTGGACCAGTTCCCTGCTTCAGGCCCTTTAGCTGTGTGGTTATACCAACCTCAGTTCCTGTGTTATCAGCATAGCATGATAAACGGGTACAGGAATGAGTGCCTCCTGGTTCTGCCCCTAACTCGGTCTGTAGCCTTGAGCTAGCCATAATCCTTTTCCATCGGAGTTTCTTCATCTGTAAGATTGATGGCTAGACTAGATCAGCAGTTGCGTTTTTTTTTTAAGCTCTAAAGTTCAGATTTCTCCCAACTGTATTTAAATGTAAAGTTGAGTCAGATAGACTAAGTAGGTAAATTTACAGGGGCTGAAACGGGTTGCATTGTAATTTACTTCTCCTTGGAGTGTTAAGAGAGCTGGGAGGACAGGGTCACTGTTCTCTGCAGGCCCCGCCTGCCTGCAGTAGCTGACCAGAGAATTGGAGGTGTCAAGTGAAATGAGACAGCCACCAGCTCCAGATACCCAAGTGTTATCAGGTGGCAGAGGAGCCTGGGTCCTTCACAGACATTCTGCATGCCTCCTTCCTTCACTGGGACAGCAGTTCCTGCATGTGGCTGCAGGGCATTCTGAATCACCTGATTTGGACTTTTCAATTAGTTTTCATGTTGTACAATTGTGTTCTTTCAGGACCCAGTGACTTTTAAGCTGTTCTCGCAGGCATACAGCTGTTTTATGCAATAAGTATGTTTGTATGGGGGTGGAAAATGACATTTCCAGAGCTGTTAGCTTAAAGCTTGCTTGGATGGCTTGTTTTGTTTCTGAGGATTCTGTTACAACTCTACCAAACTGTAGTTAATCCCCAATATTTTCTGTTTTCCGGTGGTGTGTGTGTTTCCCTCTGGTTTGTGCCTCTTACCCTTTCTTTGAAAATGGATTGGAGTTGGTGACTATGTGGGGTCCTTCAGAGTCTGGTCTGTAGGTGTGGTGAGTGTCCCTGCTGTCAGAAAGAGCATGAGGATGGCCTGTTTGTAGTTTCCTTGAGGAAAGGAGTTTGGAGCCTTGGGCTTTTTTTTTTTTTTCTTTCTTTCTTTCTTTAAGGCAGGGACAGGAAGGAAGCCTTTGAGTTAAGGGAGGCTTTTCCCTTTGCTGTTGGCTCTTTGCATTGTCTGAGAAGACACTCCCTAGATTGTTCCACCCACCACGAATGACCACACACATCCATGTGTCTCCAGCTGGGAGCCTCAGAGGAAAAAGGGCAAATGATGGTGAATTGCATAGGCATTCTGTTGTGAGCAAAGAGTAAGTAGATTTATCCCAAATTTTGGAAAGGCCATATATGATAAACTCACATGTAGTTTGTTGATCAAATAAACAAGTGTTTAAATATACCTACCTTCTGTGGTTTAATAAAACAAGCTGTCAGAATTGATGTTCAGTGTGTGCACACATTATCCCAGCTAAGCAGAAAATGTGTTCAAGGTTTACAGCTGAACTTGCAGTTGTAACTGCCCTTTTTAAAATTGGGTAACAAACTGTTAGAGTGTTTTGCCTTTTTGTTTTCAACCCTTAACTACTTCTATTTGTATAGTTAATTAAAGCTCAGTATTCACCATACAAATTGTAACAGGGAATGGTTACATTATTACATTGAGAAAGATCCTTAAAATTACTTGTTTCCCTTGGGTAATGTTTTAAGTAGGGAGGGGTATGGTAGAGAAAGCTTATCAAGATAATGGTGTTAAATTTGAGCAGCCTTATTGAGTTTTAAACATCTGCTTTTTTTGATCTAGAATTACAGTACAAATAGGTAACATTAGCATGGTAATGTCACTTTAAGTTTTTTTGAAGCCTTGAAGTACTGCTGGCTTTGGTAGAACTGTATTATTCTCTTGAGGGTGGTAGCTTAGTCTGAATTTTTATGATGAATTATGTGTTGGAAATAATTTTCCAAAATTGCTGTTCTACTGTACTCCTAAGGGACTTTAAAAAAAGTTCTCTAGGCAGGGTATTAACTAGTTTTTTCTAAGGGTGACTTCTTGCAAAAATGCCCATAGATTGGTTCCTAGAGTTGAGAACCAAAATTTTAAAACCAGTAGAAATAAAAAAAAATTGGAGGAACAGAGTTTCTAGCTGCTTTTAAATTTACTGAGAAGCACATTACAACAAAAACACCACCATATCTTGGTTTTGCACTTAATAAAAGAAGGGGCTCCACAGAACAGAAGGAAGGAATAGTTAGAATTTAAACATTGGATAACTTAGTTTTGTAAAACATAAACTCACTATGTTGTTAATTTTCTTCTTTCCTGGGAACTTACAGGAGCACCACTCCTGGTGACCCCTGGACTGAGACATATTGTCAATGTCCCTGGTGCCTGTGATGTCTACTGGGAGGGCCCTCAACAGTTAGAGTTTCTGAGCTTTTTGGACTCCTTTGGTCCTTAAGGCCAAAGCGTACACTATACCTTTTTTAAAATATTTTATTTATTTATTTTTAGAGAGAGGGGACAGAAAGGAGAAAAAGTGGGAGAGAAACATCAATGCGTGGTTGCCTCTCTTGTGTCCCCTGCTGGGGACCTGGCCTGCAACCCAGGCACGTGCCCTGACTGGGAATCGAACCAGCGACCCTTTGCTTCACAGGCCCGTGCTCAATCCACTGAGCTATACCAGCTAGGGTACACTATACATTTTTAAAGAATTTTTTTTTATTTTAAAAATTGAATAGAGCCCTGATTGGTGTGGCTCAGTGGGTTGGGCATCGTCCTGTGAAACAAAAGGTCACTGGTTCACTTCCTTGCTCAGGGCACATGCCTGGGTTGCACACCAGGTCACCAGTTGGGGGCATGAGAGAGGCAACTGGTCAATGTTTATCTCCCTCTCTTTCTCCCTCCCTTTCCCTCTCTCTGATAAATAAATAAAATCTTTTAAAAAGTTGAGTAGAGTCCTCCTTATTTGAGTGTATAATTGAATTTGTTGAATAGCAGGGTACATCTTTGCTTTTATATTTTGATATATTGAAGTAACCTCACCAATCTTTTAGAAGTTAACCTAAACAAAGTTTATATTTTTATAATTATTGTGAATTACCTTGTAGCTGAGGCAGAGCTTTTACTCTCAATGAAGGAAAAATCTTTTCTTGCCATTTGCAGTATTTCTGTGGCCATCAATGGGGTGTGAATAACTAGTTTTGTAAAACACTATCAAGTGTTGGGATAGAATGGTGTAGTAGCCAAGAGTCACTGAGTGGACTTTGGAGGCAAACCGCTCTTGTTTGAAGTTGACTGTGTAACTCATTAGCTGTGAAATGTTGGGCCAGTCCCTAAACACTTGTGTCTTGGTTTCCTTCTCTGTAAAGTGGAAATTTAAAAAGTACAGACATCACAGGGTTAGGGTTAGCAGGGTGCCTGGCACATAGCATACACTAAGCACGGACAATTTCATTATTTTTACCACTGTAGAACACCGAAAGCTTATTTACCTGGGCTTTTTTTTTTAATGCCTAAAAAGAATGATTAAAGAAGGAAGTCTCAAAATTCTTACTTTTAAGTGGTAAGAATTTTCTGATTACTTTCGATTTAAATGTGGATACTTTAAGACTACCTTTACAATGGCAAATCAAGTACTTCACCATCTCAGCTGCCAGACGCAGGAGCATGGCTTTGCTGGGAGGGACGCAATGAATTTTGTTGAGAAGGAAATTCCTTCCATGACAGGTGTTCACCAGTTTCTGGTCATTTGGCAGTCATTTTTTTTTAGGTGAAGAGTTTTTGTCAAGAACTTGTATGTGAATACCTGTAAGAAGTCAATGTGCCTGATAAAACTTTGCCATGTCTTTAAAAGTGTGTGTGTGTGTGTGTGTGTGTGTGTGTGTAAAGAATGGGGGCTGGTGGTAGGAGTGTGCAGCAGAGCTGCGGGGCAGTAAGTGTGGGGGAAACCTCAGTGCAGATAGCCTGCCTGGAATGTCACCCATTGTCAAATGATTGCACCTGACCGAGGGCCTGTTTGTGGGTTGTAGGGATGGGGCTGTAGCTCCAATTCTGGAACTTGAACTCTGTGTTCTAGTTATTGGGTGCTGTTCTCTGTCGTTACCTTAGACATAGTACATGCTCAGTAAATGTTTGTTGTGCTTCATTCTATTTCTAATAATGTGGTTATGGGGCTTTAGTTAGTATAGGGGATTCGTGGGTGGACAGAACTGCCTAGTTATAAACTGACTTCTCAGAAAATGACTGTCTGAAGCTGAAACGTTGTGTTCAGTGATATTGAGCTTCTATACTTCTTTTTTTCCTCCTGAGGCAACTGACTTTATTATCCTAGTCCCCAGGCTGGTGACTCATTCTGTTTATCGTACTGGAAACATGAAGTCAGGGCCTCTCCATTAAAAATTCAAAATAGAGCCCTGGCTGGTGTGACTCAGTGGATTGAGCGCTGGCCTGCGAACCAAAGGGTCACCAGTTGGATTCCTAGTCAGGGCACATGCCTGGGTTTTGGGCCGGGTCCCCAGTAGGGGGTGCACAAGAGGCAACCACACATCGATGTTTCTCTCCCTCTCTTTCTCCCTCCCTTCCCCTCTCTCTAAAGATAAATAGATACAATCTTAAATTCAAAAATAGAGAAATATTATTACTTGTATATCTGGTTTTCTGGCACCCTTAGTGAATATGTTTTATCCCTGAACTCTCTTCTATTTCCTTATTTCTTTTTGGTAGTCATTTGGTTTTTGCAAATCTTTATATGTCACACTAAGATTTGAAAAATTAGGCTATTTCATAGAAACATTCTAGTTTCCTTAGAATTTACTATGATACTCTTAAAGTTTTTTTTTTCAAAAACCATGTCATGCAAACTTAAATGCATACATATTTGTGGTATTTTTTTAAAATACAGGAGAGATGTATGCCCTCTCAGAAATTTTGATCAGTTTATCTATTTGTGTGTGTGTGTGTGTGTGCAGAAATACTGTAAAACTAAAGAGGAAGATAAAACATTTTGATGCGCTAAATAATCTGTAAATTTACGTGAATGAACATGACGTGTGTGCTGTGCTTTCCTCGTTTTCCTGTCTGCACGTCAAACATCTCCACCAACATTCACACACAGCCTGTGGCCTTGTAAGTGGGGAAAACCCAGGAGTGCGTTCCTGCTGTAGCCTCTCTCCGCTCTCAGCTGTGCTCTCCGAGTTTGCTGCTTTGCCCCTTGTTCCAGCCCTGGAAGCAAAGAGCAGGATGGGAAATGGGGAGGAGGAGGAATTAGGGGAGGGGAGCAGGCCCAGGCCCTGAACACCAGCATCCTGACTGCCCTGACTTTACAGCCTGTCCCCAGAGCAGCCTTGGAGTCAGCAGGAAGCCTAGACAGGTGGGGGGTTGGGCGAATGTCTTAAATTTAAAGTATCTGGGTATGTGTTAGATGTCTTCAAAAGATAAAGCCTTGTACTTGATTAGTCAGCCTTCGTGATTAGACAGATGTTACTCAGCATGCATCAGATCCTGTCAGGAAGTGTCATCCAGGTATGACACTGAGTGCGGAGGAACATTTTTATTTCAGGATTCTGAGAGAAGGGATCTGATGACGACCCGAAAGGAACTAGATTTCAGATATGTTACAGGTGTATAGCAATTTGCCTGCTTCAATTCCCAGGTGGTTTTTCAACATTAATTTTAATGTAGTCTTTTTTTTTTAATCTTCACCTAAGGACATTTTTCCATTACTTTAGAGAGAGTGAGAGTGAGTGAGAGAGAGAGAGAAACTTTGATGTCAGAGAGAAACATCAATCGATTGCCTCCCATGTACCCCAACTGGGGACCAAGCCCACAACCTAGGCACATGCTCTGACAGGGGATCAAACTTGGAACCCTTTGGTTTACGGTACAATGCTCCAACCAACTGATCACACTGGCCAGGGTTTTAATGCAGTCTTTGACTTAAACATCTGGATCCTGGATAGCCCTGGCTGTGGGTATTAGTGACAAGGGACTTCTCCCTAAGCCTCTTATTTAGTGACTTCTTTCCAGGGATGTCAGTGATAGGCTCTGGTTGTGGTGCTGAGCAGAAGAAATAGGTTGTAGCCATTAAAAAGCCCAGAGTCCTTTCTCCTTATTCTGGTGCCCTTCTTCCATTTATGTGACCAAGACCTGTTGGCCTGAATAAAGACAGACAGAAGTGCTGCAGAAGGCCAGCTTGACCGCGTGTGTGTGCCTACGATGGGCTGCTGCGGAAATGCAAGCGGATTGGTCTCGATCTGCACAAGTGGGAGTAAGGTGGTACTTCAGGAGGACTGAAAATTCCTGCTCAAATTTGAACATGAGGAAACTTAAGCCAAAGCTACCTCTTTCAAAAGTATCTCCTTTATTTCATCAAGCCCTTGGGTAAAATGAGGTGGTTTCAGAGTACTTTTATTCTTGTAGTGTTTGCAGTGCAAGGTGCTTGCAGGCCCCAGAGCCTGTAGTTCTGTGCATGAAAGCTCCCACCTCACTGCTGTTCCAGAGGTGCTCCAGGTTGTTAGGATGGCCCAGGCTGCCCTTCGGCAGGCGAGGTGGAGTCGAGAGAAGTGGTAGTTTAGGAACTGATGTGCCTCCTGGGGCCTATAAATTGGAGGCAAATAATAATGCTCCGATCTCCAGTTTTCTGAAAAGCTGTTTCTCTTGAAAGCTCTTCATTTGCTTGTGGCTTCTTGCTTGCATAATGTGGCCCTTTAATAGAGACTTCTCATATCGTAGCAGAGTATTACATCAGAGCACGCAGCCACGTGGCACTAGAGTCATGACTGTGTGTGACCCTGTGTGACCGTTGTCAGCGGGGGGTTGAAGCCCTAGGCAGTGTCTGGTGCTGCCTGCTCTGGCCACTGTTTCGTGGAGGCCAGTACTCAAGTGGAAACTGCCTGACATCTCACACACTCCGACGTGGGTGACAGATAGATGCTTCCAGAGCTCTGTGCTGCTTTGCACCAGCTCAGTGAATGTTGTTTAGAGTTCGTCATCTTCAGAAGGTGAACCGCTTGTTTCTCATTTTGGCTCGACTACAGCCTTGATATTGGACTGGACTTTTGGGAAGGAGCTTGACGTTTTATTTAATAAACTACTCAATCTTCTTTGCTTTCATTGGCAGTTGAGGAGCTCTGTGCATAGTGGAGGGGAGGTAGAGCACATACAGGCATCATGTGGTACCCTGTGCCTGACCACACCTCCCACTTGTCACCTCCACACCAAAGGTCAGCTGATCCTCTCGGGAGGCTGGGCACAGCGGTGCAGCTGTACCCTGAGGAGACTGCCTGGAGGATTCTGGCCATAGGCCTCGGAAACCGTGGGTATGTGAAGAGATGTTCCAGGCTTCTGGTCATTCACTAGTTTCTAGAGTGTTTTTACAGAGGCACAGCTGACTGTAAACATCCTGTAAGTGTGTGCTTGCTTGCTTGTTTATTTAGCTTATTTACAAGCAGAATGATTCTTATAAAGTACCTTGGCATTTATTCACTGACAGTTCATTATAACTCTTTGAGTTTAATCATAGAGTGATGAGTAAATATTTCCAAATGTTTGAGTGGAAGGTAATGACCACCTCCCTGCCCTGAAAACTTTGTGCAAACAGCTTGCTTACCTTTTTTAGAGTATAAACTTGAGAGCAGAGCCCTTTATTTTATTTATCTCCTATTTCTTCCCTACTTCTTTCCCTCAGCAGATGGTACATGCCTGTACGTAGTAGGTGCCCTCAGGTGTTTATGATTGGATAAGTGCACAGGTATGGATACATTGTGCCTGGGTATGTGCGTCTGTGGGTGGAGGATTACTATGTGATCCTCTGGCTGTATCCTTCACTTGTGGTTCTACTGCCTTTAATTTCTGCATTAGATTGTTACATAATGACAGGCTGTGCACTGTCATGTGGCTGTTTTGGATAAGGCAGTGCAAATGTAGCTCTGGCCTCTTACAACTTTTACTACCACTGCCTAGGGCTGACAAGCAGAGGCTATCTCTGTTAGCACTACTTAGAGGTTGATGCAACTGAGGAGTCACCCAGACTTTGACAAAGTTCACATTTTTAATGTTTGCTGCACAACCTACATAGCAGCCTCGGCTGCAAGTTCTATACAGGTCACTAGTGGAAGGGAATCCTGTTGTAGCAAAGTCATGGCCTTAGGTATGTTTCACTTCTGATAGCGCCAGAGCTGTTGTCTGCCCCAGAGGCGGTGTGTGTTCCCAGACTTGGGTGCACCCTACGCCAACCAGACTTGCTTGGCGTTGATGTGAGTGATATTATGAATAGTTTTTCCTCCCCTTGTCTTGGATGGAGAGGAGTGGAGAGACAGAGATGGGGAAAAGAGAAGATATTGGAGTGAGGTGCTTGCTAACCTGGGACAGCTCCATGAGTGGCAGGGGCCATTGGCCTGCTTATTCTTCTTTCTCCCCGTGGGCAAGAGTATTTTCATTCTCTTGTTCCAAAATGGCAGTTGGGTTGATGCTGCAGCTTCTGCTTGCCCTTGTGGCAGATGTCAATTTTTTAAAACTCTGAAACACAGAGGTCACGAGATGCTCTTGAGTATGCCAATCCTCCAGGAGTGCTAAGGGTGGCCAGAAATTCAGAGTGTGCCATCCAGGAGTGCACATTGGAATGGAAGTCAGATGATAATGGCATTTTACAACGATAGCTTTGAGTCTTTTAGTATTTACATTTTTACATAAGCCCTTGCAGACTTTATTAAGTCTCTATTAACACTGTAAGACTTTATTAAATGCCCCATTGGAGGTTTTATTTCATAAGCACCTTGTTAACAAGTTACTTTTGATATAGTTCCCAATAATTACAAAACTTTCGGGACTCATAGTACCGTGGCTGAGCCTTGTCGGTTCAGAAATCAAGCCAGAGAGGCAGAAGACTCGGTGCCTGAGAGCAGGAGAAAACCCGTGCTGCAGGCCTCACCTGCAGGGAGTGAAAGATGGGCAGTGCTTGTAGCAAGTCGTTGCAAATAGCAGCCTGTCTGGTGGGGCACTTCGTGGCTCTGGAGAATAACTGGCATCTTGGCTCCTGGAACCCACAGCCCTTCCAGAGAAGGCTTCGGATAATTTTCTCTGCCTCGGGCAAGTTTAGTTTTCCACTCTTTGGGCAATTGAGTGTAAAAGGGCTCTTGCTATCTTTCCTTCTCCACAGCACTTTAAAGATGATAAAATAACAAAACTGCCTCTTCTACTATTGTTTTAATCCAAGTGTCTGTGTGACTGACTTTCTAGGAACTGGCAGCGACTTTTGCAGGGCTCAGGGTTTCTTGATGCAGGTGGAGTGAGAGGCACATGGCCTTCCTTTGCTTTTTGAAATCTCAAATAACTTTTTAAACAATTTTCCTTAGTTATAAAAGTGATGCCCATTCACTGTTAAACAACTTAGAACATGTGGGACATTAGAGATCAAATAAAATCTGCTCATCATCGCTTAGCATTTTGTTGCATTTCCCTTTTTATGTGCATGGTAGTTATACTGCTGAGATGAACTTTTAAAAAATTTATTGATTTTTTTAGAGAGAAAGAGGAAGGGAGGTACAAGTAGATGGATGGATGGATAGATAGATAGATAGATAGATAGATAGATAGATAGATAGATGGATGGATTGATCAACTTGTTTTTCCACCCATGTACACATTCACTGCTGTTTCTTGTATGCGCTCTGACTGGGGATCGAGTCCACAACTTTGGCACATTGGGACGATGCTCCAACCAACTAAGCTGCCTGTCCAGGGCAAGAACTTATTTCCTGAGGTTATGAAAAAAAGCAATTGCATACTGCCTCTAGGCTGGAACACTATGAAAAAAATTACAAAAACTTATACTACTAAGTTCAGTAAAACATGGGTCAAAGTCAAAGTTCTCTCTCATTGACTTTTTTTTTTGGTTTTGCTTTACTTTTTAATCTTTCCCTTCATCAAAGTTTTCTCCTTCTTAGTTTCCCTTTCCCTTGAGAAAGGGTGCTCAGTACTAAAAGGGAATAAATGTTCACTAGCCAGGAGAGACCCCGTTGGCATATGTAGCACTCTCCTCCCCTGTTGCTGAGGCAGCATGAGGAAGGCGTCTAGGCCCCCTGAGTGTGAGTGTTGACACCTGCTCGCCCTCACTGGGTGGTGATGAGCAAGCTGCCTGACTTCACTGGTCCTTAATTTCCAGCTCTGTAAAATAAAGAAAGCACTTAGATTAGTTTTTTGCACGTGGTAAATAACATGTTGGCTATTTTTATTAGTGTATTATTTTTACTCTTAATGCAGTAGTAAGAACCATAGACAGAGGGAGGATGCTGAAGTAGTGTGACACACAATGATTTTAAGAACAACAATGCTGATACTGTCTCAAAATTGCCAGGAGGGTGCAGCCAGGCGAATCTGTGCCGGGTGCTAGGTGCCGGGTGCCGGGTGCTGGGTGTATGTTGAAACAAGCATTGTGTCGTACTTGGATTGAACGAGCAGACACTTGATATTCACACCCTCCTTTGTCATAAATGCTCAAATTGTCACATCTTGACCAGTGAGAATCTTAATTGTGCTTGCTCCCTGGCGAAAGTGCTTTGGAATAACGAACACATACTGTTTCAGGATATCACCTGGTTTTGTGGGGGAGTGGGTGGGTGGGGAGGGCATTGGAGAAGAATTCTAAGGGGTGCACCAGGTCATTTCTCATGAGTGCTAAAGTTTCTCTGTTAGGCCACTTCAGAAATGGAAATATAAAGATATGCACACAATTTTTATGTGTTGATATTGCTAATTTTCATTTTAACCATACCTTTTTCCTACCACCTATTTGAAAGTTTTTAATCCCCAAATTGTACTTCTCTTTAATTTGATGAGCATGTGGTTATTCCTTAATCTGAAACTATGACTAAAGCTAATGTGTTATCTGTGACCGCAAAGATAAATCTAAAGTTACAGCCTCCTAATAAAGGAATTATTACCCTACCGACATCCCCGATGTCTTCAGTGGCTGTGCTCTGGAAACCTATCACTAAGGAAGCACAGCTACATTACTTTGCTTTGAGTCACTTGTAATACTTTTTTCCCTTCTTGATTCTAAAAAGAGAATGGAACTTTTGACTCAGTAAAAGTTATGTGAAATTTTGTAAGGACAAGAGAACCAGCTTCTATGTCTAAACTCTGAGTTTCTCTCATTAATTGTTGAAATATTGGCCAGTAAAATGGTCTTTAGGAGATTTGAATCAAACAGAACAAAAGCCTGTTCTTCCCTACCTATGATTTTTTAATATTGGAATACTATTCTCAGATGGTCAAGTTTTGGATGGATTGTATGGCTTTTATGGCTTTATCTGGGATTAAAATTAGCCAACTTCAAAGCTCCGTAGATGGTGATAACCCAAGTCCATGAAATATTTGACAGGCTATTATCGTTTTTGTCCAGTTTTACATGCTACTAACAAAAATCCCTTCTGGGTTTCTCTTCAGGAAAGTGGCATCAGTGTATGATTTGACAGCATTCCACTTACATTTTCCTCCTTAGTGTAATATTGAAATTTTCTACCATTTTTATGAATTTGATTCACTTGTGCTTTATTCATCGACAGGTTCAGTATTTTTTATTTTCTTTGCTTTTTCTACATTTGAGCCCAATAAAGAATAAGGTACAGATTCCTGATGTCACCTTTTGCAAACCAAAGACAGGGTTCATTAAAACATCCTGTAGGCAGTGAGTGATCCTAGCTGCTAGAAAGTAGAAAAAATTACTTATTTGAATATCATTTGCATTTTGTCTCCCATTCTTCAAATGTGTTTTGTGAGAATCAGTGAGGTGGCTACAACATGCATAGCTACAAAGAGAAGGAATAGTCAGTGGGGTTGATTTACTCTAAACTAAACAACTGGTTCCTGGAAAATATTCTTTAAAATCAACTTTGTGGAGGTATAATTTACCTACAAGAAAATGTACCCATTTAAGCATACACCTTCTTGAGTTTTTATGATTGTATACACTGTGTAACCGCCACTACTACAATACAGAACATTTCCATCACCCACATAGTTCTCCTGGGCCCTTTTGCAGTCATTGGTAATATATATTTTTCATATTTTAAAACCTTTTACTCCCTGTGTTACTCCACATGACATTCTAACTCCCGTCTCTACCCCATTTCTAT